>VDFB02111173.1:0-37334 GCA_007258455.2 Sequoia sempervirens
TTCGACTTCCATAGTCTTTGGCTCAAAGACTCGGACACCACCACTGATGCGGGTGTTTAAGCCCCTGATAAAATGCTGTACTAGCATAGGCTCATCATCTCCAATACCAGCATATTGCTTGAGTTCATAAAACCTATATTCGTATTGTTCTACAGAAAGAGCTAAATGGCATAGATCATGAAACTCGTCAGCCCTACGCTGCCTCAAGTGTTCCGAAAGGAACCGAGCTCTGAACCTCTCGAGAAACATCTCCCAAGACACAGAACCAATATCTATATGGAGCTTCTGCTCCTCTAGGCACCACCAAGTAGAGGCGAATCCTCTCAAGTGCATAATAGCGCATCTGGCACGGGTATTGCTACCGTAAGGGTGCATAGCAAAGCACCTACCCAAATCCAGTAACCAAGTCTCTGCCTCTAAACCTCCTCTTGAACCATCGAAGGTAGGAGGACGTGCTCTCAGTAAATCCCTCATGTGACCAGCAATAATAGAATCCTGATGTGTTGTGTCCTCTACTCTCCTAGGGGATCTATCCCTCTCTCTCACAACCTCCTGCTCATCTACCTGTCTAGGTCCAAGATGAGCTAGGACCTCCTCTAAAAGTGGACGTATCTAAGAACCCTCTACTGCCGACTGTACGGGATTCTGTTCCTCATTTCTCTGACCCATCTGTTCTACTTGGTCACTATGGTGGGGGCTAGGAGGGGGAGTAACCTGAGGGATTGGCCCACGGCCTCCACCTCTACCTCTACCACGATCTCTTTCTCCTCGCCTAGGCATGTTCCTACACATAACAATTATGAGTTTTAGATACTATTCAACCAAGGTTATCAGTTGCGACACTATGTACTAGGTCAACCTAATGGGCTCTAGATTACCCAGAGCATCCAGTGTTTGTAACCTTGGCTCATATACCAATCTGTAATGCCCCATATTAATAACCTAAGAATGTTGCAATAGTGTTATAAAGGTGTAATAATTATTTTTTTTAAGTTTAATTATAAGTTAATTAATTGCATACATTCTTAGGTTAAACGACGTTACACTACTTTGAGTATTCCATAAGCGACTTAAGTATTTCGTATTGCACATATTAAATCATAACATAAAGTAATCATTGCATAATAATAAATTTTCCATTCAAGATATAATAAAGTACAAATATGCTTTCCATATATTGCATTGATATAATATTACAATACTCATCCATCTGATGAGGTAGTTCAAATAACAAATACATTTACAGTTACATTGATCACCTCTTATACATTTGAGTGATGTTTTCAAATACAAGTTTACAATATACAATGATGAAAATATAGAAGAAATCCATGTGCGAGCTCTCCATCCATGAAGTTATCAATGCTACGATCAAACTGGGGACCCAACGGAGTAAGGTGCACGTTCCACCCAACCATGTGGTACCCGTAGGTCCACCCCCCGTGCTAGGAGATAGTAATATGGTTACCTAGACCTAATCTACTAACCCTAGACACTAGTACAAACAAACTATTGGTTACATTGCTTCCAAATTTTGACGATTGATTGAAACAAAACACAAGGTTTAACTGTTATTCTAGGTGGAGTGTCATCACAACGATGCAAAGGTTACCCTGGTGTTTCTTCCTAGGTTCCGGCCCCCAATCCTTGGGTTACCCTGGTAACCTCTTACGAAACCCGGCCTCTATTGCATACTATTGCAGAATCGAATGTCTTTTAAGGAAACGAGACACTGATTTTCCATTCCAGGCCTTCTCAACTTATACTCATGACTATGGTAGCTCAAGAGACATAAGCGAGGCAAGCACATCTTGTTAAATATTTTAGTCTAACTACTCTGTCATTTAATTATCACTGAGTTAATAACTACTTGTAAGTTACCCTGACACCACTTTGTGTGTCGGCCCTTACAAATAGCCACCCCCTATACATAACAAGGGTTTCTAAGTTTCCATGACTAGGGTTTACCAAGCACATAAATTACATCTCTCAATATCAAATAACACATAACAGTATCAGACACCAAGTTTAACACTTGCACAACCCAAGTCAATTTAAGAAATACATTTGAACGTATAACACCCTTTTTACACAATTCGATCTGGAATATTTTCACATCATAGACACTCCCAATTTTTCCCCAAAAGAATCACGTATGCAACAAACCAAGAAAAGTAAACTTTCTATTGTTTGGATACACTAAATCCATATGCAATCATTTGAAATCAACATATATTTTCAAAATCATCTTAATTAAAAGATTTAATAAATCCATTCTTTCAAGAAATAAGCAAAAGATTATAATCACACAGCGAAATCAATATGATTTAATTCTGACTTTATTTTTCACAACTTCACAGTTCAATAACCTCCAAATTTTCTATTTTATCTTTTCAATTTTAAATCTATTTTATTTTTTTTTAAATCAATTCTTAATAACTTAAAACAACATAATAATTTGATAATGTATATATATATATATATATATATATACATATATACATATACACATACATACATATATATATATATATATATATAAATTATTATTATTTTAACATATTTGAAACCCTAATCGAAGGTTTAACTCGCGGATTTTAACACAGAGGATAATACATGACCGCCATTGCTTAAATCCGATTACGGATTTTAAAAATTGGTTTATAATTTTTTCTCAAATACTTATATATATATATATATATATATACTGGTTTATATATATATACATATATAAAAGTTTTCAACAACAGATAAATACTGTCAATAAGTAAATACATTCCAGAAAGTTTTCTAAAATAATTCTGGGTTATTACTGTGAATATACATTTATTTTTTTGACAGTAAATAAAAGAAATATTAACCCATATACCCATTTATTTCACAAAGAAATTTTTAAATCAATACACAGCAAAATTCTTCACAGAGATCTTCTTTCACTATATTCCCTAATCTTGTTTTCTTGAAATTCATATAGTTAACAGAAAGTTTTTACAAAGGAATTCAAAGAAAACAAGAATATTAACTAGTGAAATACCTGATTTCCAAAGTTCACTGGTGAAGAAATTCTTGTAGCTTCTCTTGCTTGTAGGTTCCAACTCCTTCCCGCAAATCCAAATCCAAAATAACCAACCACCAAAATCCTTTGATGAATCTTCCACAAAGAAATAACAACCCTCGAGAGATAACAACTTCTAAGAATATAAATTTTGCACAGTAAAGAAATTTTGCCAATACTCAGAAAATTTCCCCGTGAGGAAATTGAATAGCTTCTGTCAAATTTCCCGAGATCCACAATAACCTCTCCGTAACAAATTTTTAACAACCTTTTGCAATTATGGCACTCACACACTTGTCGAGAAGTTGTTGAGAAAATATCTTCTCCACTTCTCAGCAATTTTGCCATGTCAATTATTTGCATGTAATTATTATTTTATTTAAATTTAAAATTTGAAAATCAAATTTTCAATCCACATGCAAATTATTTTATTTTATTTTAAATACTAAAAATCAATTTTCAATCACAATTTAATTTACAAGCATTTTATTTTATTTTCTATTTCATTTAAATACAATATAATTTATACACTTAATAATTTAACTTAATTAATTAATTTATTTAATTAAAATAGTTTAATCTTTTAAAGACCAACTATTTAACCAAATAAGCTAACTAATATATTAAATTATTAAGTAGGTAAATTTCAGTCATATTTAAATATTGATTTAAATAACAATAATTAAAACACAATAACTAACATTAAAAATTAAGCAATATTTATCTTTTGAAAACGATTTAACCAACAGAAACACAATACAACTTATGACTCAAAACTGAAAACTGACAATGTACTAAAACTAAGGTTAAAGATTGGACTAGGATAAACCTAACTACTATCTCCTGTTCAACATTTCTGTTGAGTCTTGACAGGCTCAGACCTGATTACACAGGTGGAGTCGGTGTCATGTACCTGCAAATCCTGCAACCAAGCAAATAACGTGCATACATGTGTATATATATATAAAGCATTAAGCAAACACACCGTGCGGAGAAAATCACAGATATCGCAGGCACTCGCAAGTGAGTGATGCGATTCTATTCTCCACACCAATACACTTAACAAAAAACTGACTAAATAAATGTTGTTAGTCCATCATAAGCATGTGCATATCCATAAACAACTGAAAATAAACATCTACACTAAATCATATCATGTTTGAAACAATAATCATCAAACAAGTAACATCATGTCACAGAATAATCCACAATCGCTCAAAACTAGCGATCATAATATCCAACAAAACATCATAAGTCTAACAGTATGAGAAAGTATCAACAGAAAGCATAAGCATAAACGGAGAGGTACTACAAAAACCATTAGAGGTAATGTAAATTACAATGAAATAAGTATGCCTTCACAACTTTTAGCAATCCTAATTTTCTCATATGGATTGCATAATCATGCATAGAGGATGCAAATGTAACAAATTTCAAAATTTAGGAACTAAGAAATTGGAAAATACAATCTTTCAAATATATGAGAGCAATGAAAAATTATATAAGCACTTCTAGGTACAACAATACTCCAATAATTCTATGTCTTTGAGTCTATATGTGCATAAATAAAAATATAAAATTATGTTGATATGAAATCTAGTGTCCAATACAATGAAACAATCAGAGAAAAAACATCTTATCCTTATTGGATAGCAAATAAAAAGACACAATTGCTTTCATTGTGTTGTTTAATTGATTCGCTACATGTGAAATTGATAAAAAATGAGCAATTGATTTCACATATTATTATTTTTAAGTGAAGACTTCCTTTCCAAATTCACCTTTCAAGCCTTTGAAAAGGAAAGTGTGTTACGTTGTAAATTTTTGCAAGGAAAGTGGTAAGCTGCTAAAGTCAAGGTCAACCCTAGACCTAGAGCTAAACCTAAAGGGTTCATTCATGATGACCTTACCTACATATCCCTTTTAGGAATTAAAGGCACCACAATTTGTACACCAATGGTAGAGAGAATTCATTCTCTCCTCTTGTATGAGATCTATGATCTCAATTTAAATCATAATTATTCGTTATGTTTATTCTTTCAAGTTAGTTCTCATGTCCTCAAAATTGTAACACTAAATATGAAATATGGAGACAAAAATAAATAAACCAAATATCCAAATGACAACTATGTCTCAAATAAATAAATAAATAAACAATAAAATATAAAAATATATTACCAATCTTATTATAATTATCAAGATAATATAATAAATATAAATTAAAGGTATTTACAATTATCATCTATAATATTAAATTAAATCATGTTATGTGTACCATTGATAATATTATAATATTAAATCATATTGTATGTATCGCTATTAATATTATAATATTAATTTAAAATCATGCTAAAGATAACCTTACAATATTATTTTATAGATATATGTTTTCCTGATTAGAAGCATAGTATTAAACATAGTTTGCGGACTCGACTGACTCGCCGTGGACTCGGGAGTCCCTACCCTGGCCGAGTCCACTCGTTGCGGACTCGAGAGACGAGTCCAGGCGAGTCCTGGGTCGAGACTCCCGAGGCTGACCTCAGGACTCAGCCGAGTCCTGAGGTCGGACTTGGGAGTCCCAACCCAGGACTCTCCTGCGCGGCTGAGTCCAAAAACGGGTTAAAACCCACATTTTTTTTAAGCTTTTTTTTTCATTTTTTGACTGTCACTCTTGAAAACCAGGTCTGCAAATTACTTTGGGATTGATAGAAGAAGAGAGAATGAACCAAAAAGGTCAAAATAGAGCAAGGTAAGTGATCTAACACTGCTTTTTGTTTGTTTTCTTCAATTTTTTTGCATTCAAAATTTAAAAAATCAAGAAAAATAAGGGGAAATGCTGCCAATTTTTTTTCTATTTTCCTTAATAGCCTAATTCTTATTGTTTCTACTTTCTAGCTTGGTTTTGCATTTTTTTTCTTTTGCAAATGTTTGAAACTTTGAAATTTTGAATCACATTTATTTGCTGATTTTTTAGCAAACCCTAGCTGATTTTTTTTTTCATTTTGAACTTGAAACAGCAATGTCGTCTTCAAATCCAAAGGGAGTAAAAAAAGACCCTGCATGGAAGTATGCAATTCCAGGAAATAAAAAAGGTGAATTGACATGTCATGAATGCAACAAATGGATGACAGGAGGAATAAACAAATTAAAATACCACCTTGCTAGAATCCCTGGGAAAAATGTGGAGGGATGCAAGAATACTACTCTTGAGATCATTAGAGAGATGAAGGCCCTTCTTGCTAAATATGAGCTTAGGAAAGAGGAAAGACAAAAAACAAAAGATGCCCTAACATTAGTGATGAGTGGATCTCAATCACAATCTACACCCTCTATGCCCCATGGTGTTGTAAGTCCAAGCTTCCGTGCTCCACATTCATCTTTTGGTGAGAGTCCTGATGGTTCCTTTTCTACTGCTAGTCAGGGTCCTTCATTAGGATCAAATTATTTTATTCCACGTAATGTTCCAGGAGCACAACCTTCACTTGAAGGTACGGGTTGGAATAAAGAAAATCATCAAGAAGCTAGGATGGCTGCTTCAAAATTTTGGTACTACAATAATCTACCTTTCAATGTTGCAAACATCCCATATTGGGAAGGTTTGGTGAATGCCCTTACAGTTGCAGGAAAGGGGTTTAAGACCCCATCATCTAAAGATTTGAGTGGGCCATTGCTAGAGGAAGCCGTAAAGAATACACGGCTTGTGGTTGATGAGCAAAAAAAATTTTGGCGAAGAAAAGGTTGCAGCATTTTATCTGATGGGTGGACAGATGGACGAAATAGAACTCTCCTTAACTTTTTAGTGGCCTCTAATGGTGGATTGGTGTTTCTAAAATCAATAGATGCCTCCCATGAAGTTAAAAATGCTGAGACTTTATGCAATCTATTAGATGGGGTGGTCTAGGAGGTTGGAGTTGATAATGTTGTCCAAATCATCACGGACAACGCAGCTGCATATGTAGCTGCAGGTAGACTACTTATGGAGAGGTATCCCACAATTGCATGGTCTCCATGTGCTGCACATTGCTTAGACCTATTGCTAGAGGACATTGGGAAGATTTCATGGGTCAAAAGTGTGGTTGAAGATGCAAAAAGTGTTACAAAATTTATCTACAACCATACTTGGGTGCTTTCTTTGATGAGGAAATTTACAAATGGCAAGGACCTTGTGCGAACCTGGAGTGACACGATTTGCTAGCCACTTCCTCACATTGCAAAGCATTCTTGGTGCCATTAATCATCTCAAACAAATGTTCGTGTCTGATGCTTAGAAGGAGTCCTCATTTTCCAATAGACCTGAAGGAGAGAGGATTGTTGCCATAGTTTTTGATGATACATTCATCAAAAATGGAGAGGAGTTGATGGGGGTAAGTAGCAATCACACAAAAATAAATTATACATGATAATCTATTTGCTATTTTTTTTTTTGAGGGGTTAATTTTGTTATGATTTAACATTTGTTTTCATTTTTTTAGGTGACAGAACCTTTGGTGAGGGTTCTTCGTATGGTGGATGGAGATAGCATGCCAATGGGGTTCATCTATGAGGCCATGGATAGGGCCAAAGAGGCCATATCACGTTACTATGGCGGAAACAAAAAGAAATGTGAAATCATATGGCACATCATTGATCAGAGATGGACACACCAACTCCACCAGCCGATCCATGCCTTTGCCTACTTCTTGAATCCGAAGTTCTACTTCTTGGACACATTTAAGGCGGATGAGGAGGTCATGGAAGGTCTTGTCATATGCATTGATAGGATGGTGCCTGATCCTGAGCTGAGAGATAAAGTGCTTGATGAGTTGGAGGTGAGATTTGTTACATCTTATTTATGAATTTGCAATGTTGAGCCTTGACTATCTATGAATTTTCTATATTTGATTTACTTTTTCTTTTATCTATTCAAGGTCTACAAAGGTGCAGAGGGGAGACTCTTTTCCTCCCAACAAGCAATTGAAAGGAGAGGAAAACAACAACCAGGTAAAAAATGAAATTAGAAACTTGATTCTTACATATAGATTGTTTAAAGTTTTAAACTTTACTTTATTCTTATTTCTTAATACTTATATTTTTTAAACATGTTTTTGTAGATCTATGGTGGGAGAACTATGGTGCTAGCACACCAAATCTTCAAAAGCTAGCCATACGTGTCTTGTCACAGCCATGCAGTGCTTCTGGGTGTGAACGGAATTGGAGTTTATTTGAGAACATTCACACAAAGAAGAGGAATAGGTTGACTCAGCAGCGCCTAAATGATTTAGTTTTTGTTCGATACAACCTTCGCCTTCGAACTAGAAAGGTGGAGGGTGTTTCACACGAGTCCATCGACTTGGATGACATTGATCCATATGGTGAATGGACTATTGATGAACAAAATGATGAGGCTGATGTCTTCCTTACTGATGAGGATCTTGCTGAATTAGAGAGAGCAGCAGCAGAAGAAGAAGCAGCAAGATTGGATGCCATGGAGGACGATGAAGACACATTCGAATATCATGTTTCCCCTTCTCGATCTCCTAGTCCTCGTTTGGATACTATAGCACGGGCACCTTCTAGTTCTAGGCCTCCAAAATTGAGTACCATTAGGAGGGGAAAAAGGAAGATGTAGATTATATGTGGTTGTTAATGTTTTCCTCTTTTTGACATGATTATATGTAAACATTTATAAATTTATGATGCTTTCTACATTGAAACTATGAGTATTTGATGACTATGAATGATGAAATTTCAATTATTGAGTGTTTGATGATCATATGACATGTGTAATCTTTGAATTATAAGTGTTTGATAATCAAATTAGGCTCTTATGTTCTCTAAATGCATTAATTTGTTCTTGTTTTTTTGTAAAACTACGGTTTTTCTTTTTGCCGAGTCCTAACCGAGTCTTTTCCCGAGTCCGTGCCAAGTCCCGAGTCCGAGTCATATTTTTGGGTTGCCGAGTCTGCGGCGAGTCCGAGTTTTCCAACTATGGTATTAAATAATAGAGTAACAGATAAATACTAACTAATAAATATCCTAATTACTAACAAGCTAAACAACGATTATGAGTATGAAACATTGCATGGACCGATGCATAAAGCTAACGATTCATTTAAGTCCTGTGTCTCTTGGGAATCGCATGGGAGAATAAGTCTGGAGGAGGATTGCTGAGTTAGAGAGGATTTGTGACTTTAAAAAAAAAATACATAAACTTTAAAATGGTTGGGTTCATAAATTTTAGCATGTTGACGACAAGTCCTAGTTTGAGTCTCAATTGTGCAAAACATTTAGGAGATCATCATGAGAAATGGGCCATTGATTGTGCAAAATATATAGGTAGAAAAGAGAGATGAGAAATAGGGCATTGATTTAGAACCAAGAAATGATTGAGTGGCATAGAACACACACATTTGGCTGATCCTACTAAAGAAAATATCAAATCTAAAATATGACTATATAAACTTTAATTGCTGTAAGAAAAACATTTGATTGGATACTACTAAAGAATATATCAAATCTAAAACATGACTTAGATAAACTCCAGGAAAAAAATATACTGCAGAAGAATAGGAAATTTACGCAGCTCCCCGTCTATTTCTCCAACCATCTTGTTACACAAACACATAACACACTCTCTTTTTCTGCATTTGTCTGGTTTATAAGTGAAGGGCTGCTCCTCACAGCCTTACTCTGTGGCGCCCCTACTTATATAGAGGAAACAAAGCAGACCCGCCAGGTCTATATAAGTGGGGGCGCCGCAGAGTAAGGCTGTGAGGAGCAGCCCTTCACTTATAAAGCAGACAAGTGTAGAAAAAGAGAGTGTGTTATGTGTTTGTGTAACAAGATGGTTGGAGAAACAGACGGGAGCTGCACAGATTTCCTATTCTTGCGCAAGTATATTTTTTCTTTACAATGATTAGAGTTTATCCAGAGTCATGTTTTAGATTTGATATGCTCTTTAGTAGGATCCAATCAAATGTTTTTCTTTACATCAATTAGAGTTTATACAGAGTCATATTTTAGATTTGATATTTTCTTTAGTAGGATCAGCCAAATGTTTGTGTGTCGTGCCACTCAGTCATTTCTTGGTTCTAAATCAATGCCCTATTTCTCATCTCTCTTTTCTACCTATATGTTTTGCACAATCAATGGCCCATTTCTCATGATGCTCTCCTAAATGTTTTGCACAATTGAGACTCAAACTAGGACTTGACAGAAATCAGCGGAGGATAAGGGCAGGGAAAAAGGAAGACGTCTATCTGCAAACGTAGGAGGAACACAAATCCGTACTAACAAAATATTCGCTGACCTTGAACCAATGCTTTGAATAGATGTGAATTGGTTGAGCTGGTCGTGACTCTTAGAGGGCACTTGATCTTCTGGTAAATATATATATTTCTGGAAGGGGTGATGACTCTCCTCTGCACTTTGATTGCCTTTATATCTTGAGGCCCAAAAAGAAAGGAGAAGGGAGAACGATGGATTTTGAGGAGACGTAGAATAGAATCATTGTGAAAGAAGACATAGGTGAAGAAAGAAAATATTTCAAAATACATATAAATATATGTATACATAGATTACCAAATGGAGAATTGCACTTAAGATATATGAAGAAGAAAATAGTGTGACAGGCTGAGGAAGAACCATTGAATCGAGGAATAAAGAAACAGAGGGATATCAATTGGTCAAGTCATTCAATGCAAGGAAGAATAGGAATGTCAATGAGGAATCAATGAACTGCCCGGACGTACATTCGATAAGGCAGTGAGCAGTAAGTATAGATACGGGAACATACAGTGGTAATACTCTGTCACGAAGAAGATTCTTTGGGATCCGGCCACAGCAAGGTAAGTATTATAATATACTTGAATTTAAAGTTTATAGCTACTACAGAATAGAAAATGATACCCAAATGAGAATGAATAAGTGATTAGAAGCGAATCTCTGATAGAAAATTATCTTTATGATCTACGCAGACTAAGATATGTGTTTCCATAGCTCTGTCATGCTTGTTATTTATATTTATTAGTTCTAGGGTAGGCTTATCATAACTATGGTTTGTGGGTTACATACATGTATTCATATGAAATATATTTATGCATCAATATTCATAGATACATCATAAATGAGGAACAATTATAATATATATACTTATAATAGATACAATAATATAATATAGAAGTTACAATTATCTAATAATGATGCTTGCAGCAATTATTGTATAGATACATCATAAATGAGGAACAATTACAATATACATACTTACAATAGATACAATAATATAATATAGAAGTTACAATTATCCAATAATGATGCTTGCAGCAATTATTGTATATCAGAAGCTGTTATGACTTTTACTATAAGGATAGACTTCGGGCCAAAAATTCCTTTTTGCTAGCACTCAATAAGGATAGGGAGTTTGTGGAGGGAAAGGCTGGTAAATCACTCCATTGATGGACGATCCCAAGACAGGTGGGACACCTTGAGGGTCCAATTTGAGATCGTGCATGCACCCTTGGCACAGTAAACCTACCATCCAATGAGGTTAGGAAAGAGGAAACAAGGCGAAGATCTATTCTAAATCAAGAGTAATAAGTCATATCAATTTATGATGTGTTTATGCACTAGATGATGATGCATCTGCCTTATCCTTAAAATGCTCAATCTAGAATCGTCTAATTTGAATTGGATTAAGAAACTATGTGTATTTTTCGGAAATGCATGATGTGTACAAGCCCTCAAGGTAGATTACATGTGCAAAATTAGGTGTTGGTAAAAAATTTCTTGACCCTAACTTGTGCATTTTATGTCTCTAATAAGGGGACATTACATTAGTCCAATCACCATAGAATGATAACAAACACCTTCCCATCAATTGTTGCTTCCATACCAATCATCAGTGTACAAACACACTAAAAACCACATAGGGACCATATCATACCAACATTCCTTGTTCACACTATGATTGCATTAAACATACATCATTTATATACAAGGTGACTAGCTCATTCACATGTCATAGGTACAACAATGACTAGCTTTGTACACACATCACAAGCACAACAATGAATGATTCACACATAACTCACATATACATGATATAATAACTTGTGCATGCATCACATATGCATAGTGTGACTAGCTCATGCAGTCATCACATTCACACTATGAATAACTTAACATCACATGTTCACATTAAGATAACTGATAAAATGGAAGTGGATGCAATCCACTACATGCATCAACCCAGTACTTGGTTCATGGTCACATAAGCCCAAAATTAAATCCTATCTAGAAAATGAATGTCGATGCATCCCATACTACATTATGGGCCCCATCCTTTTGCCAATCCACCACCATCTATGATGATAATCAACCATCCCATACTAATTGATGCCATTACTAGCAAGAGCATAAGTATAACAATGTGCACAATACCTGAGGCCATCACTAACTAACACATAGTGAGCAGCTAGCAATAAGAAATAGATGTGACAACTACATGCATATTCCCATTACCTGATCACTACCACCTACCCTTTTAGTGTATCCTAGCTAGAAAAAAAGAATATCAGTGTTATCATACTACAACATGGGTCCCATCCTCTTCACGAATCCTCTACACCAGTTGTGATGATGGGAAATCATCCCACACTACTTGCGATCATCACCGAATAAGAAGTAAATTTAAATAACACATTGCATAAGGCCATTATAATATTCCCATAGCTTGTAGAACCATTGAGTCAATGGATTCTAACAACTATTGCCCCTAGGCCACCAAAAACAAGTCTATCCACCCTGGAAGTGGGTAGTACTAGACATGTAACACCACGTGGCCTTGGTGATATGTCAACCAACCCATTCACAACATGGGTAGCTCCTATCATCAACCACCTCCATGCTACTAGTGAAATTTGACTATACCCTAAGATATGATGGATGGCTCCAAGCATCCATCGCTTGTACGACATTAGTGACAACCAACTAATTGCTTTTGTATCATAACATGGATAGTTCCTAGCATCGTCACCTCCATGCTATTGGTGAAAGCCAACTAATCTCAAAGATACGCCAAATAGGCCTATTGTGACCTAATTCACACCTCGCCCCATTGCAAATGGGGACGCTTGTTGTTTTCTTTTTTTCATTGCATCCTAGTTTCTGTTTGGTTTCCATTTGGGGTTTTGAGTCTAAATTTTGAATGGTCACCTGAGTCAAGCGAGAGAGTTTTGACCTAGATCGTCGTGCAAACATCACCATCATGCTTAGGAAGCCCGAGAGACGAAGATCGACTATCGTTCCAGTCAATTCTGACATTTCCTACTTTTTAGGGTTTTTCACCCCAGGCCCCCTATTTTTTAGGACCTACTTTTTTGGCATTTTTGAGCAATTTTGAGATCCCTATTTTTTAGGGTCTATTTTTAGAAAGTTGCTATTTTTGAAAATTTTCTATTTTTAGAAATTTTCTATATTTGGAAAGGGCTTGAGTTTCAAAAATCTACTCAGAAGTTCAAAAAACTCAAAGCAACTCTCAAAAAATCAATTTGAATTTTTTTGGATTCATGGTGAAATTCTGGAAAACGTTGAAAATCTGAAAAAAGAAATTGGAAAAAATCACAGAAAATGGTTGAGAAATCTGAGAAATTCATGAGAAATCTGAGAAATTCATGAAGAAATTTGAGAGATTCATGGAGGAGACTGAAATTTATGAGAAATTTCCCTAAGTACGGAGTTCAACCGGCATGGAGAAAGGAGAAATTGGTGTCAAAAAGCTTCAGCCAGAAGGAAAATGGCATAAGATCAAGCCAAGTCCACCTTTGGATAGATGAAACAATGGCACAATATCATGTGAAGTTCGCCCTTGGACATAAAGCTGAATGGCAAGACACAAGAGTAAGTTTGCCCTTGTTTGGCAATGAAATGAAGGAAGTCCGCTTTAGCAAGAAGGCTGAATGGCTCAACACTTGATGAAGTCCACCCTTGAGTGGCCAGACACAAGACCAAGTCCGCCCTTGGACAAAGCATTGAGTGGCATGAATACTGATGAAGTCCACCCAGCAGCATAAGGCAATGGCTCAACATTTGATGAAGTCCGCCCAAAAGGTGGCAAGGAAATAAGCAAAGTCCGCCTTGGACAAGGGATGAAATGGCATAAAGTAAAGCAAAGTCCGCTCCAAGATGGCTTGAGAAGAGGTAAAGTCCACCTTAGTTGAAAATGTTGGATGGCAAGAACATGCATAAGTTTTAAAAAATTGAAATTGGAAAAAAGACAAAAAGAGCTTTATTGAACTTGCGTTGAATTTGGAAACTTTCCCAGACACTATCGTTGAAGATAAAACTTGCCACTCAGAAGCGAAGTCAAAGCTAAGTTTAAGCTTGATTTAAAGGAAACAATGGAAATTTTCTAAATGGATCGATTTTATCATCTCTATAATTGATTCCACTTCTCATTTTTACAATCATTCGATTTTCAAAAGAAAAGTGTGAGAAGAAATTTGTCTAAGGCAAGAGAAGTGAGAAAAGTCTGAAGCAAAGTGAAAGAGGAAAATTTTTACCAGCTTGCATTGTGATTGTGATCATTTCTTTTGTCCAGAAGAGCCAGGCAGATCTACCTTGTCCACTTCATTTTGGCATAAAACTTCATCATTTATTTTCTTTCCAGCTTGATTTTTCATGAAGTTTAATTTGACAACTAGCTGGAATATCTTTCAGAGTGATTTAAATTTCAAATTCTAAATATTCTCTTTGCTTTTTCTTACAGACTTATTTTTGAAACGGTAAAGATGAAGTTTGCTAGCAAGGGTGTGTAGCTGCAGTCAAAGATCAAATCCAAGTGGGAGCATGTTGTCGACACCAATCTTGGCCACGTCGACCTCGATGACTTCAGGAAAAGAATGTATGGAAGCGATGGACATCTGCCTACATCAATTGCGACAAGAATGATGCGCAATGGAATTGTTCACGCAGCTGGATTTCTGCCAGCAAAAGAGTGTCCGAAACTTATGGTGGAATGTGTGTTGCACTATAATGCACGAGAAAGGAAAATAGAAGCTCTTGATGGAAGAGTTCTCGCATACTTGTTCGAGCCAGCCATTCAATAAACTTTCAGAATTCCAATTTACAACCAAACGTCCTACTGCACCAAGGAGGATGCACTTAAGCTTTACCAAAACCAGCAGGACCTTTGTGCATCAAACATAAACAAAACTTGGTTACTGAAGCCCAAACCTATTGCAGGGAAGATGTCGAAGAAATTGGTCAGAACACATTTCAAAGAGGAATATGGCGACATCATCTTGCTACTAAATAGAATAGTAGGCAATCCTCATGGTGCACCTTTCGAAAACTAGATGTATTATTTCATTGATGAAATAATCACCAGGGTCAAGATGTTTAACTGGTCCAGAATGATCAGTGATAACCTCCATGAGCAGTTGGTCAACTTGGAGGAAACCAAGACTTTCCATATGAGCTCGTACGTCATATATTCGCTCGCAAGGTATTACAAATATTTTGGCTTGATTTGCAAGGGTGTGGTTGGCAATGGCGAAGGACAACTCAAGGCCTACAATTGTTATATGCAGTTGCAACTAAAAGAGAAATCACATTTCCGACGAGCTCATGACGCCTTTCTGATGTACATCACTTAGCTTCTCCAAGGTGGAACACACCAAAGACTCACTCATGAGGCCAAGAGTCTAATCAGCCGATATGGATCGTGGTTCATCCAATATCCTAAACTTACTTACATCAGGATCCAAGGATTCTCAGGAAATCCTTACAAACTGCCCATCTATCGAACCAACAAAATGGTTTTGCTAGAAGTGCTGAGGCAATTAGAGGCGTATCAAAATATTCAAAGGCCAAAACAGAAAGCAGCTATCACCTTTCCTTTTTTCATCGGCAATATGGAGGAATCATGTCCAACAACACAAGCAATGAAGAGTGCTCGACTGGAGATCCAAAAATATCCGTTCATATCATACAAGTCCAGGAATAACTTTGATCCACTTCATCACATCAGAAACTATGGACAGAGAGAAATACAAGCACCAGGTAGACTTAGAAGACTTCTAGGCTAATGTAGCAGACGAATATGACATGAGGAAGAGGTTGTGGTCAAGATTGCCACTAAGTATGATAAGGGCAATAGAGCTTTTCAAAGTACCTGATCAACTACAGGATGTCTGAAGTTCTCTCCAGTTAATTGGTTGTTGTTTTGGAAACCCTAATTAGGGTTTAGTCATGTTAAATCTGGGCCATTGATTTCATTTCATTCTCAACCATTCATTGTAATTCGGAGGTGCTATATAAAACCCCCCCCTCCCCTCACTCTCTCAAGATGAATTGGAGGAATTAGAAATCATTAAAAGGCATTAGAGAATTAGAGATTCAAGATAATTAGATTGTAGAAAATAAAGAGAGAGTTTTTATGAGATTGTTGTGAAAACACTATTTTGATAATAAAGTTCATCATGCATGAGGTGCCTTGAATCCTTGATTGTCAAATAGTTGCATGGTTGCATATTCTCTTTCTCATTCAGTAAATTTGGATTAGAATTTAAATGTATGTTAAAAGAATGACAGATTGATAATGAAGATTAGTGAAACCTAGCTCATACTTTCTTTGAGTGGATGCTTTTCACTCAATGTGTGAAGTTAGACTGAGCTTCATCGTGGATGCTTAACTTTTGTTTGGATAATTATTGTTCGATTTGATGGTAGTTATTCATTACGTGAAAATCATAAGCACATTCCCAGAAGATTGCACGTACTTTGTGTAGTAAGCAGAGTATTGTCTATTTGGTTTCATTCAATTTTTGTCATCTCTTGATTTCTTAGGAATAGTATAGGATCTCCAAAACCCTTACTCTTTTTTCACTTTTTTTATAAAGTAAGAAAATCCAAAATGATACTATATTTATCTCTCTGCTTTTTCGAGTAACTTGCAAAAGTAAATCCCAATTGTGCCCCCAACAAATCACATCAAGACCACAGAGCTTATCTGCATTCATCTTAATCATTGGAATTACCATATGATCTTACTTGCAATCTTAGCATACAAGGTAATTTTTCAAGAGAGGATATAGTATCTTTGACACTTTATTCTAGAATGTTTGTTGTGTCATAAAACACGCATCAACAAGGCCCTCAAGGTGTAGACTAGTTGGTTGAGCCGTTGAAAGACACAAATGATCGACACAAGTTCAAACCTCAACTCACCCAACCGTGCATGTTGTGGGGCATGCATTGGTAAATCGTGCGGCCCAGAGGGATTACTCTCACCTAGTAATGAAAGCTTAAGAGAATCCCAACCGGTTCAAAGGATACCCCTCTGAGATATAAAAAAAAAACAAGATACACCAAATAGATCTAGGCATCTGTCACCTCCATGGTAATGGTAATAGCTAACTAACCATTCTTGTATCTAACTTGGTTCTAACTTGTGGGGTCATCTTATAGCCAAAACACATAATCCACACATTATAGAGGTTCACAATACTAGTCAATTGGCCCTAGATATATGTCACAATCAAGTGATCCATGAACCTATACACAAAATTCTATATGTCTTGAGGTCAAATCACTGACACATATTTAACACATTGAATCCACATGAGTTGGCCTCTCCTCAACACCTATACATAAACAATACCAACTTAAAAGTAATCAAATTCATCTACTTCATTCAAATTGTTATTTGAAAACAAATTATTTGGAAGCACATTATTTATTAGATACAAGTTATCAGGTTCCTTAACTCATTCATAGCCATCTAATGCACATTTTAGCCTCAAGCTAAAGCATACTTAAAAAGGAAGGTCGAACAAGTTTAGGATCAAACCTAAACCCTAGAGTTATTTCCTAAACCCTCCCCTATGAACTTGTGTCACAAGAGCATCCATCATCGAACAATTTCCTATAATATACCTACTTCAAAACAAGATTGAAGTTGCATGTAGTTCTCCTAGGATTTAAACTATTGAGATGAGAACTTACACTTTCCCAAGCTAAGACAGTCTATACAATTACTAGACACATTTTATCACCTACATCAACAAGATATATGCCTCTGGAAATCCCAACCTTGATAGATGGTTTCCCTAAAGAGACTAGAGTTAGCTTAACCAAGGGGGATCATGTAAACAAGATAAAATATAATTATATATAATTTTATGTAATGTCCCCTCCTCAGCTAGTCTCAGTGTTTTGATGGATTAGCCTATCAATGGGTCCTTGTAGGCTAATGTTGGTGTTCAAACGACCTTGTTTTGGGAGTTTTCTTCTTCAAAGTTTGGTGATATTCAAGGTTAGCTTTCTTGAGGTGTTTCAAGCTCTATTTGCACTCACTATTTTTTGTAAGTCTCTTAGACATTTGGGTCTGAGATTACTATTTATAGTAAGCCATCCAGATGGGCAATGGGTTACCCCATGGTGTTGGTAGAATTAATTAATGTTCAATTTTAAAGGATTTACGACATATTAATTATTATTAAAGAGTTAACTTTAATAATAATTAAATTATAAAGTAGATATCATTAATGGTTGTAATGACCTTATAATATATATAACTTGTTTTAATAGCACAAGGTAAATTATTTAAGTCATTGAAAAAGGCGCCCACATGAAGTTATAATACTTGGCAACAAAAGAAAATATTTTAATATATTTAAATGGATTAAAAGCAAAGGAGAAATCATGGCTTCCATGAGGAGGTATAAAAGCTTTTGAAAAAGAACATTCAATTCATTCATACTTTGCAAATTTTATGAGCTTTTGTTGTGGAGAAGAAACCAAGGTTTCTAGATGCAAATCAATCTTGGAGAACAAAAACTCTCTCAGATTTAGCAATCTACAGGTGTGAAATACCACCCAAAGAATGCTCTTCAGGTGGCTACATTCAGGAGTCACATTTTTGCATATTGGGATCAACATTTCAAAATTTCTCAAGGGTTTATTGAGCGGATCAAATATACATTACAGAATTCAATAGCTATTAAACATTTATTGCTGGCACGTGTGGATTTGAGGAAGGTCGTACCATTCATTGAGCTAGTCGAACATTTCTTGGCAGGTCGTACTTCGCCAATTTGGATGTGTGAATTCAAGGAGGGGAAATGCCTAGGTATTTTCTGCAAACTTTCATCCTTTCTAAGTATCTAAAGCATATGTACATTGAGCATCAATTTCAAGGCAAGATTTTGAGGTTTTTCTAAGTTGGGCATCTAGTTTCTAGTTTGTTGATCAAAATATCTCATATTTGCAATAATCTCTTATTTGAGCTTTGAGTATGATCTTATTGTATATTCAAAGCAATAATAAATCTGAGTTGGTCAAATTCATAAATTTATTTTCGGTATTTCTTTATTTTTACATTTGTATATATTTTATTGCTTTCTTGGCAAATATTTTAAAAAACACAAAAAAACAAAAACAAAACCAAAAAAACTACAAAATCAAAAAGCAAACAAAAAAGCAAAAATCAGTAAGCAAATATCCTATCAAAGGTGGGATATTTCATTTTTCCCTAATAAATCAATTCAATATGTTTAGATAGCACAATACTGGGAACATCTCTACCTACAATGGTTCATTTTAACATCTTTATTTTTACTGAGTATTGAAATATCACCCATCTTAAATGACTTACCTTAGACTACAATCTCTTATAAGGACAAATTGTTCAAATTGAAGCCATAGGAAAAAATATTAAGCATAACAACATAGTCAATATAGAATAATCCAATCATAACATAGCACAACGTAGAAGTAGTCAAATTATTGTCAACATGCAACAATTATGCAAAGTCTCGATATCGCTCCCAGTGATATTCTACCAAAATATGATTTAACAATATCAAGTGTCTTAATCATATTAGATTACAAATTCCTTAATTAAAAACAATGCATGAACAAGGCCACCAAAAAACTATCTAAAACATTGAAAGACTTGCAACAATAATTATAAACTTGATTAAGCATGATTGATAACTAAGTCATACTTAGACAATAGGGATAGTGTATCAATTAGATCATCATATGATGATATACCCCCAATGATTTTAGTGATATTAATATTCGTCACCTTCTACTTTATTTACCCTTTGGTACAACTGCATATTCTTATACTAGTCCTATTCATGATTTGGATAATGTTTATACTTGTCATTTATATCAATTATGACCTTAATCGTTAATAGTAAGTCATTTCATATTGTTGTGATAGGTTTTCCTATCAACAATTTGTTGGGAGTTGAGCTGGCCATTATTCCCAAAAGGCCGACCTGTCAGGAATCCGCTACCATCCAAGATTAAGGATCCACAGGGGGTTGTTAAAGCATGTCACGATTGCGTGGTTAATGCTGACTAAGGGTGGAAGTGTTGAGCTTCCAACAACCCCCCTAGCATGACCATGAGATTTGAACCCACAACCCTCGCTCTGATACCACTTGTTAGGAGTTGAGCTGACCGTTATTCCGAAAAGGTCAACCTGTCAAGAATCGGCTACCATCCCAAATTAAGGATCCATAGGAGGCTATTAAACCATGTTGTGAATCACATGGTCAACACTGACTAAGGGGTACAAGCGTTGAGCTTCCAACACAGTTATACTCAAAAGTAATTGAACAGACCATGTAGTCAATTATCTATAATTCATAACCACCCAAAGGGCTAATAGTCAATCCCTACCATTAGTGAATCTCCAAATCTAGTGATCAATCGTCAATATCAATGAATCACCACATAAGTAAAAATACTTGACCATAGAAGAACATCTACTAGTGAAGATAACTAGTTATCATGTTATGCCAATACACATTTATCTAGGCTCTATAGGTATATATACTTTAGAGCTCAGAAACATACAAGAGACTACTTTCGTGAGGATTCAATCCTGCTTCTTGATTGCCTTCTAATACAAATTGAAATGGTAATATTAATCTATGCATATCAATTCATGTGTTGTGTTTCTATGTGCAAACAAATACATTTTGGATTTGATAAATGAGTGAGAGTCACTGTACCCATCTCTGTAAACCATTCCACATGTTTTACAACTAGGCGAGGGTGAGGGAATAGTTTCTATTTTTCAACATGCATCAACCCATATGAGGACATGAATATAACTTCCAGTTCACTATTGAAATCAAAGACCAAAAGAAACAAAATATGCATGTCAACCTTCTCAATGAATGATTGTAATGATAAAATACATGCCATAATTTAAAATGACTTCTAATGAAGAAGAATTTACAAAGAAACAAAGAAGAGCAACACCAAAATGATGATTATTGGACAAAATCTAGTAGCAAAAAGCCGCAAATTGAATCCACTAACTCAATTGAGAAAGGTAGTGTTGACATTTGTTTTAGAAAAGTGAAAAGGGCTTCTTCTAAATATTTTAAGCAAAGTGATATAGGAAATGTGGCTAAGTTTTAAGTGCTAAAGAATGAGAAATGGGGGGAAAAAATAAATGATTTGGTTTGCCTTTTCACTCTTTAACCCACGTAGCAAGGACAGGTTTTAGGGTCTCCATCTTTGCTGCCATTGAACATTGAAGGAGCTGCAATGGTGGCATTGAAGGAATCTTTTGCAGAGTTTTTAGGGAAGCATAACCCACATTGCAAGACAGAGCAGAGATTTTGGCCCACGTTGCAAACTTTAAAAGACAATGTGGAAGCTAACTGAAGAACCAAGTTTGTTTGTTTCTTTTCTTGAATTTTTTTTTGCATTACTTATAAGGAGTCATGTTTATTCCCGAAGGATCATGTTCATGATAATAATTTGTGTTGAAATCATCACATGAACATGAATTTAATCTTAAACCTAAGTTGTCAGTACTGGTTCGGGGGTTCAGTTCGCAGGTACGGCTAAATTTTATTTTTTATTTATTTTGGGGTGGGGGGTCGGCGGGGCACGGTGGTGTTTGGTTCGTTAGTACAAAAAACATGTAAAAATTATATAATTATAATTATAATTATAATTATATATATATATTATATGCATCTTAGAAGCATGAATTAGGATTAGAATATCACATAACATCATATTAACAACAAAACCAGGTCACAAACTTGAATGTCATTTAAAACATGCATGATAAATATTCATCGTTGAAGCTTGAATTGTGGTAGCTTGATATACAAAGTGTATTGATGCCAGGGTTCAATTTGTATGATTTTGAAAAAAGAAGCCAACTAAGTAGACTTATCAACATTCTTCAAAAATCATAAGAATTTGTTTACTACACTAGCCATTTTGATGTCTTCTTGCAGTCTCAAACACTATTTTGTATCATTGTTACATTGGTGGTCTTGAGAGTGGTAGCTTAATATAGCTTCCACAATACAAAATCTAGTTTACCTATGCAATGTAACAGTGGCATAGGCAGATTTTTCTTTGAAAGAACCAAAAGGTGACTGCACAATTGAAGTGTATAAACACATATCTTTTTGTAATATCAAGGATACTTTTTGAATCTTCATGCATTGCTAATCTAAAAGGAGAGGTCAAAAAGAGCAAAACCTCCCTAATGATGCAAAGGCATGGACAAGCAGTTCTAACTCTCCACATAAGAGAAGAGAGATGTTGGAGAGTACATCAAGTCAACGAGAACAAAAGTGTAATGTGTTTTAGTTTGTAGTATTCCTCTGGTTCTCTACAAATGTGTGATAAATTGAAAATTCTCAATTCAATGATGCAGACCAATTTTTGAAAAAAGAAAGTTGTGTCACAGTCCATTTTCAATCCAACAAGCAAAAATGATAGCTCAGCCTCTTGCAATGAAAATGATTGTTTGCAAAACAAATGAATAAGAATGAGTTAGTTGGCATGGGTCAAAGTCAAATTCCATAAAACATTAAAAAAAATGATAAAAAAAACACTTTTTGGATGCCTAGGCACGCGGGTTCTGTCTTGGTTCGCTTGGGTTCTGCCTGGGCAAATCAGACCCAAAAATGAAGGATCCTGGTCGAACCCACAGGTGAATCAAACTAGGAACCAAACCAGAAGCCGAACCAGGGGTTCCAAAGGCAAATCTGGTAACTTAGTCTTAAACCTTTGCCTAAATTCTACCTAAGAAACCCTAGTCAATGGTATAGATGCCTGTATTGACAGATGCTACAGTCATATGGGTAGAAAATGAATGTTTAGAAGTCAAGACAGTTCTCAGAACATGATGAGTTACTATGGTAATAAGAACGTTGCAAACCTGTAAAGGATGGTATAGAAGGTTTCCAAGGACAAGAAGCTCGTTTATTGGAACAGTTCATCATCATGAGCCAAAGAATTCAATCAAAGAGTTATGGGGAGTGGATTCTAGGTTTTTCGTTGATCACGATATGTTTTCCATTATATCAGATCCAATCATTGTTGCCATATCACTGCTTTTTCACCATACAGAGGATCAAGATGTTATCCATGTATGTGCGGATGGCTTTCTTGTAGTGGCTAAAACTTCAGTTTGCCACCATCTAAAGGATGTGGTGAATGAATTAGTGGTTTCTCTCTGTAAATTTACAACTATTCTCAACCTATCTGCCTCTGTTGAAAGGTCTGTTCTTACCTTTGGTGATTATACAAAAATCAGGATTCCAACTGTTATAGTATTTACAATAGCTAAGGGTTCATGGTGTGCTACTACAACAGGTTGGAAGCAATTCCTCAATGATTACTGTTAGAGAAATGATGATTTGGATACTGTTGAACTCAAGAATTAGAATGAAGTGCTAGTCATTGGTTCAATGAAAATAAACATTTTCAGTGTCAAATCTGTCAGACATAAATAACAAAGAAACAAAGACGTGACAGGATGTAAAAGAGGAAAAAAGGGGCAGGGGACAGATCTGTTACCATAGGGGTTGTGTGAGCAAGAACCTTGAAGAAGTACCTAGAACTATTTGTCATGTACATTCAATAGAAGAGGTTTTGGGGTATGAGAAACCTTAACTCAATAACAGTTAACTTTGGAGCTTGAATTCTTGCATAAGACTGTTAAAGTTTCTGCAAATCAGCAACAACATCTAATAACCATGGAAAAGTGCATGCAGTCCTTTGAATCTACAAATAAATGATGCTCGAAAGGATGTCAATCAGGGTTTTATAAGGACATTGTGAGGTAGGATACCGTACCAAGGAGACTAAGAGTGGGCAATGCCAGGCAGATTCATATGAACGTATGACAGTCAAGGGTAATCCCACAAAGGAGAAGACAGTATTTGGAGTGTTAAGAAGGCATTTGGACTGTGTGACAGTATAGGAGAAAGAAAGCTAAATGAGAGTTTATGCCACCTATCCATGAGATGTCCTCTGTTACTACTAATGATTCGGAAAATGGTTCTATTGGTGAAATTACAACGCATGCAAAGGTTGATTGCCCATCCATAGTAAGATTAAAGAGGAAGACAACACAAGGGCCAAGTAAAATGAAGACATGAAAGATAGAAGGACAAAGTGACAGTCCTCAAGTTCATTGAAGGGACTGTCATTTCAATGATAGTCATTAAATGCAAAAGGACTGTGGAAAGGTTAGGACAGTCCCTATGAAGTACGATAGACGACAGTGGTCTTCAGTGACAGTGCTCATGGGTAGCAAGGATAGGGACAGTCATGACTCTCCGACAATGAAGACATGAAAGATAGGACAGAGGAACAGTCAGCATAAAGAGATTGCAAAGTTTCATGCCTAAAGACAGGAATACAAGAAGAACAGCACAGTGGCAAAATGAATGAGTTGACAGTCACAGTCAAATAGACTGGTGGACTGTGGGATTCATGGTAAGTGATGTCATGATCTATAGGGCAGTAGTCTTGAAATTATAAAGGTGCAGCTAAACCTACAACAGTACACAGTCCTATCATGAAAGATAGAAGAACATGAACGGACAATGCATGATGAACAGTGAGCTGGGCAGTCACAGTAAGAGCATGGAAGGTGGATTTTTTACCAAGTCAAATGCCATGGCATACCTCTTCCCAGGTGCTTGGTACAAAATAATGATACACCCTAGTAAAGGGCAGTGAACAATATAGCATGTGACAGTTATAGCAAGCAATACAAATCCAAGGATAGAATGCATTATAAGGTTTCCACATAACAAGTTCGACAAAGAGTCATGGTCCTTAACTTGTGAATGGCTATATGATTGTCACCAACTAGTCCTTTTAGATGCTTAACCCAAAGTATTAATGTATAATTAAATAATGCACAGCCTAGTGATAAGGCAGTCTAAAGGTATGACAGTGGATTCAAGCACAAAATGACTGTCTATGAGTCATGACAGAGAGAGTGAATAATAAAAAGTCATAACAAAGATTAAGTGACAGGGACTGTGGCATATTGTACAGGTAAGAATCTTCAAGACATCATAAATGGCAAAACGGCATAAGATGGTGTTTATTTAGTGCATGACAATAACCTGCATGAGGGACACAGTCATATTAAGACATAGATGGCAATCCCTATGAAAGTGAATAACAAAACTTGTTGCAGAGTCTGCTCCAGAAAAGATGACAGAGTTAGAGCCAAGGAGGCAGGGTAACTAGGAGGTTGTGAAGAGTAGCAAGTAGACTAACCTGCGGAAGTGATAACTGAAATCAATTCTCTAGATTTACATAAATTGAGAACAGTTTTGGTTCTTTCCTTAGACAACAAATTTCAGCAACTGACATGCCTCAAAATTTTAATTTGCGAGAACTTTAGCAATAATCAGTTGACCTCCTCCTATAAGTTGGAATTATCTTGATATTGTTACATGGAAAAATGTAAAACATTAATACAAATAAGATAGGTCACAGAAAGACTTCGAGTCCAATAACATAGAAACATAAGTATTATAAGTTCAATAACATAGAAAACATAGGTATTATGAGTTGAATAACATGTAACAGACTAGTCTTGGTTTGGATTTTCAAAACTGTGGCACCGTGGCTACAAATATAAATTACGAAAATGACTATTAAAAATTTAAACTTGTGTGACAGCAGAAAACAATTCTTAGCATTGGTGCATTTTTTAATTTATTTAGCTACAAGGAAAGAGTCATTATCCAATAAGTTTGGTTCTATGTATAATTTCTAATTAGAACATACAAAGGATATGGTTTCTAAATATTGAAGTGAAGAATTAGGAACTCCTTTTAAGACCTTGCAAAAGAGTCTGAGGTAAAAAGAGAAGGTTAGAACTCAAACAAGATTTTTAAAAATGACAAAAATTCATCAGAAATATCAAATAAATTATAATGTCATGAGTTCAAATGGTAAACATGAATGGACTTTAATAGAACAACCCTAAGTTCAAACCCCAAGGGACAGTAATTAGTTCAAATTGAGTGAAAATTGTATCCAACATGCTTGGTGCAACACAACCCAACATATGAGGCCAAGACAAGATCACATATGGAAATTGGTTAAGTATTGCATCCAATATGCAAAGTGTAAGAGTACCCAAGTTGATGAGGTAAGGTTCAAGTAAGACCAAGGCTACCCAAAAAGGAGGGATTTCATTCAATTGAAGTTTTTTTTAATATCGGATATAAAAAGCTGGAAAAACCTAAAAATTCAAGTAGAAAATACTTAATAATGATATGTAACAATAATTTGACAATTAAAAACAAAAAAAATTAGAAATTTTGATTATAATAATATTCTATACACGTTCACTAGTGGGCCAAAAAAGAAAAAATCCCACCTGGAATTGGAAGCCAATCTATATTTGTTAACCTTGTCCTGCCTTCTTTTGCAAACCCATATGTTCAAACCTGCAATATGAAAAATGGTCAACCAAAAAAATCATTTATAAATCATCTTAAAGAGACTAGACTTGAAATTGGTGGGTTTTTTTCTGATTATTTTAGCTACATGGAAAGACATCATAACAATAAGTTTGATTTGTATATAGTGTGTAAATAAGAATGCAAAGAATTCTGCTCTGTGAGTATAAAAGTGAAGAATAAATAGTTCCTCTTGTGACCCTCAAAACTTTTAAAGGGAAAAAGAGAAAGAACCCACAACTGAAATTAAGGAGTGAATAAAATACTTCAAATACTAAACAATAAAAGTTCATCAGAGATAAATCAAATAATATGAGCTCTAGTGGTACAAGTAAATGGACTTTCAGAGCAGAGACCTAAGCTTTAACCTGAGGAAACATTTTAATGTATTCAATCATAACTTTTAAAGAAGGCGGCCAAGTTTAAATTCCAGACGACATGATAATGTGTTAAAATTGGATAAATACTGGGACAACACAGCCTCATGAATGAGTCAGAGACATAAACCCTGGAATCATGGTAATGCGTTAAAATTTAACAATTAAAGCACCCGCCATATCTCAATGGATGAAACAGGGGCATAATAACATATTGAAACTGGTAAATACCATATCCACATAATAAAGACTATATACACAATAGGCTAGATGCAGGTATTGAAATTGAATGGATACACAAATTAGATGCAACACACTGATTGAAATTGAATGGATACAAGTTACAACAAATTGGGTACTACAAACTAGGTACAGGTGTTGAAATTTAATGGATAGATTGAATTGGGTAAAACATACTAGGTATTGAAATTGAATGGATACAAATCGGTGACAATGCCAGTTACAAGTAAACCTAAGGTTGACCCAAAAAATAAAAAAGATAAAAAGAAAAGAGAATTTATAAAAGTATGCATGGAGAAAATGCTGGAAACAATAAATAATAATAATTTGAAAATATTAAGTGTGATTAGAAACATTGATGTAAATCAATTTACACAGTTAATCTAGAAAAAATAGCTCTCCTCAATATTATATAGCTTTACACTAAATCAATCCATCTATACCAAGTTCAAACTAATCCCAACACAAGCTGGATTCACAACAAACTCAATAACACAGAGTGGTAAAATACATGATGGGAAAAGAAAGTTATTGACATATGAGCAAGACACTAAGATAGATTATGCAAAAATAATAAGTTATTAAACTAACATAGCACTCACTACTCATGTTTTGGTAATGGCTAGGCTTAAAATCAAAACAAGTGATCTTTGAATAAAAACCAAAACTTAAAGAGGGAAAAGAGAAGAGTCCCATTTAGGTGCTATGAAACCCAAAATTAGAGAGAGTTAAAATAGATTGGATTGTCATTTTCTGCACGTAATGAGAAAAGGAACTTCCATAGGGAAATAGATAGTAGTGTGTATTTGAAGAGTTATAGAAAAAATAAGTATGACACCAGTCCTTACTTTACATAATTTAAATATAACTTCAAAGGCAAAGATGGATGCAATTAGTTATGCTATGAGTGAAACATTGTTGCAAGGGTAAGACTTGTATGTTATCATTAAAAAACATTTAAAGGTCTCATGTTAAAATACAACATCTATGACAAGGAAATAACACTTTTCTCAATAGCAATTTTTTAGGCCCAACATTATTATAAATATTTTGTTAGAATATTTGAGTTTCATTTCTATAAATAAATTCAAAATATATATTATAAAATTATTTAATAATAAATAAATCAATAAAAAACACTTAAACCAACATTATTATAAATATTTTGTTAAAATATTTGAATTTCATTTCTATAAATAAATTTCAAATAAACATATTATAAAAATATTTAACAATAAATAAATTAGTAAAAAAATCACTTACATAAAAGTGTAACCAACCTTTATTCCCTATTTTAAAATTTGACATGAAAATTAAAATTTATGTGAAATCATTTAAAATAAGGAAGAAAAAGAATTTGAATCTTCATGTATTTAATGATAGAAAATTTATAAATTTTCTCTTTCATTAATGATCACACTTTCCACTTTTATGCTCTTCAATCATAAAAAAAATTGTTTCACTCTCTTATAACTGCACTATAGAATGATTGTAGACAAAAATGAAATATAAAAAGAAAAAAAACTTTTGTACAAATAAACAATTTATAAAAAATAAACTAAGCTACAATAATTTGTTAAAATTTTAAATAATTATAAAAAAATTTAAAATTATAATTTTCAAACTTAATGTTTTTAATATTTACTTGCAATTATAATTATAAAAAATCTTAAAATTAAAAATTACTCATTTCCATAGTGGAATCTTGCCCTTGTCAATTGCATTAAGTGGAAAACTTGTACGATTTAAAAATATGTAAATTTTTAATTAAAAAAATGGTTTGAAACCCTCACAAGGCACGACTGTCTCCAACAATAGTACAACCATTTAATTTTTTTTGCACATATTCTTCTCAGGATTGCACAAAGAGAATAATTTAAAAAAAATAAAAACCAAAAGTCGAAATGTGTACCCCCAACCCCTAGTTTTAATCTTTCATTCTTTATTTAATCAATCTATGTTTTCCTATTTTCCTAATTTTCTTAAACAAAAAATGATTTATAGAGCTACTTGTATGAATAGAAAAAGAGATAAATGTTAATTTTCAAATATAAAAAAAAAAATTAAAATTCAAACTATACAAATAGAAAGTAATATGTTAAAATAAAAAACTATGATTGGTTGATGTTGCATACCAAATATATATGGAACAAATGCAATAGTAACCTGTGTTACCCAGGGACTAAAAAGAGTAAAAAATATTTAGATTTATTAAGTTTTAGAATTAAGAATATTAAATTGGTAGTTGTTTAATTGAGTTGCAAGGGCTTTATGTCATGTGTAATCTAGGGTACAATCAGGTTAAGGTATCAAAATTAAAACCATTAAACCCTAAACCAACAATCAAATACAATTCAACATAGAAATACAAACATAAAGCAAATATTACCTATGTTGGTTGATTCTCCTCCATTATCCTTCTCCATTTTGCTAGAATATGATTGCAATAGTCGTAATGACAATGATAACAAATATTGAAGATTGTGCGTGTCTCCTTTGCAGCATGTACTTGTGCATAAACTAAATTTGTTGAAATGACAATGATAAGTGTTTTTTTATAGAAAACCAAATTGGAATGAAGGGTTGAGATTAAATGTCAATAAGATATGTCAATGAATGGCCAAGAATAAAAGTTTTAGTATGAAATAGGGTTAGGGAAAAGTTAGGGCAAATATAAGAAATGAATGGCTGAGATTGAATTATAAAATAAATCAATCAAGGGTTGAAATTAAATGAGATGTCAAGAGATAAGATTGACACGGATAGAGAGAAAAGCACCGATAAAGAGGTTGTTGGAGGAAACTAAATAATTCTAAAAATTATTTAATTTGGGATGAAAAGTGAATAATTAAATAATGGAAACATTATTTAATTATAGAAGACATGTGACAATTGACTTTTTGATTAAATAATAATTTAATTCAAAATTGGGAGAAAAATTACAAATTAGTAAATCATTATTTAATAAATAAAATTTATTTAATTTGTGGCAAAGACTAATGAATAATTAAATAATTGAAATATACATTTAATTATAGTAGAAAGATGATGATAATTAAATAAATAAATTTTATTTAATTATGAAGGAAAAGGGCATTAGTGACGTAAATAAATATTTAATAATTAAGATTATTTAATTAATCAAATAGAAGAATAAAAGGATAGAAATGAAGTAATTAAATAATTAAGATTATTTAATTAATAGTGGAATTATGACATTAAACAATCATCAATTAATTAAAATTACTTAATTATTTAAGGACAAATAGAGGATAAAATAGTGTTTGTAGGCCTAGGACCATTTTTAGTGTCTACATTTTGCTCTTTGATACAATGCAATTTATCACGTTGTGTCAAAGAAATTCAATCAAAATATGTCCTGGTGTAAATAGGGTGGACTTATGCCCCCTCAAAGAAAAGAAATTGAAATTCAAAAATTGAAAATTGTTCTGATAAGCTAAATTAATAGCCAAAAATACGTTGGTGACAAAAGATTTAACTTTCAAGACCTTCGAGGTGATCAAATTAAGGTTTCAAACCTCTCAGGGAGTGTAGCCAGTACAAACCCTAATGAAAACCCTAAAAATTCAATGGGTATAAATAGGAATTGAGTAGTAACTTTTCTCATTTGTGTATTTTGACCTTAGAGATTTGGAGAGCTCTGGAGTGATTTGCTGCCAAAATGTCATTGATTCCTCATGATTCTCGCCACAGTTTTTGAGTTCGGACATTTAGGTAGCTAGAGGGCTCTAAGGATCCAATAAGTACTCCAAACCCACTTCGTTTTTTTTCATTTTTGCATAGATTTAGGGCTCTGAAGTTAAGCAAGAAAATGTGGTGAATGCTAGTCATTGCAACTGCTATTGCATGGACCGCATGTGAGGGAAATTCATTGCAATCACATAATGCACCACAACTATAGCTAGGGTTTGAGCAAATGCAAAGTGTGGCACATTTGCTTCTACACCAAATATGTGGTCAAGAATAACAAAAACGCTAATGTAAGTTGCATGTAATAGATGACATGATGCATGTGAAAAATGGCAACACAATTGATGAGGGGTTGACTGCAAGTGACTTCGATGACACATATGCTAAGATGTGCAATGTAAGTGTTGTTGTGCAATGCATATACAAGAAGTGGCACATTTGATGTGTGTGAAGCATGTGCTAGGTAGAATGACGCAATTTCCTGACTAAAAATTTCCCTAGTTTAATATGAATTTTCTTATGTAATTTAGGTTCAATAGGTTTGACAAGGGTTTTAGATTGATGCAATGAATTTTACTTGTAAGCACAGGTTGTACTTTCCTTGATCTATATACGAGTCATGAGCATCCACATTTTGACTTCAGGATCAGTTATCTGACATTGAGAAGCGTCAATTGATACATCTTGGTTTGCATCATGTGACCTACATTCCTATCATTAGGGAAAACAAGGGATTGTTGAATACACTCGTAGAGAGGTGGCACCCAGAGACATATTCCTTCCATTTTCTAATCAGGGAGGCCATGGTGACTCTTGAGGATGTCTACAGGATTCTCAAGCTATCAATTTGCGAAGAGATGGTGAGGTGTGATCCAGTGCGGGGATACTAAGCCATCGAGGAGCATTATGAGTATGATGGCATCGCAGAGCTCGATGTGGAGGGCTATGAGATTCAATGGGAGGTCCTAGCAGAGGGATACAAGAGATGGGATTGAATTTCATGCACTTTGATTGGTGGGATTGTCCTTCCAGATTGCAAATTCCATGGATTCCCAATTGGATGGGGAGAGATGCTCATAGGGATGATGTTATGGACAATCTATGTATGGGGGCCCTATTTATTGGCCATGTTATATTTATAGTTGCGCGACATAGCCTACCATGATGGTCATTCTATGAGTTGCAGTGTGACCTTATTGATGGTATGGGCGTGGGAGCACATCGTCGTGTTTCGTCCTCTAGTGGGTAGGTAGTTGGGTGATGGGATGCCATATGTTTATTTGTATAGAGGGATTGTGACTCAGACCCATGTAAAAGACACTAGTTACCAGCGACATGGGATCAATTTACTTGTGAGCTTCATATGGAGGCCATACAGGGATTGCCAACAATGGCTAGATGAGGATCAACATTTATCAGGTGTAGGTAGGTGAGGTTTCTAATTGGGTGGTTAGTTCAATCACAACATATTATAGAGAAATACCTGCCAGATCGAGTATGAAGGCAATTTGGGGAGTCACAGGATATACCTAAGGGGACAGTAGAGTTTTCATGATCATCACGAGCTGCAGCCATGGGGATAGATGCACTGCAGCTAGTGTAGTTAGGATGGAGGGATGGTGATGCCGATGCAAGTACCATAGTAGAGTATGATGCATGGGGGGCCACTCATAGGCTAGAGGCTTTCATAGATCCAGATCAACTGATGCTAGTAGAGTGTCAAGGCAAGGGCCCACAAGGCTGGAGGGGAGATTGGGGATAGAGAGGAGATGCGGGATGGGGAGATGGAGGGAGGGGTGATGATGGTGGAGATGGATAGGGAGGTAAAGGAGGTCAAGCTCGACAAAGGAGGGAAAGGAGACAGCAAGTGGTGAGACCTTAATCATTGATCAAGGAGGAGGGAGAGCATGAGGAGGAGCAATAGGATGATGAGCCACTAGTTGATGTGAGGTAGCATGATGTGACGATGGATGAGGCTGAGATGGAGGAGGAGAGGAAAGATGAGGAGGAGATCTCTGAGGTAGAGTGAGTCCTCCAAGAGAGGAATCGTGATGGGTGTGCATGTCAGAGAGGGATTGGAGGAGATATGGATCAGAGGGGGAGATGGCACAGTAGATTAGAGGATAGCAGATCTGTAGGCCCGATTAGATAAGGTGACAATCAGGATACAGGCTTTAGAGGCTGAGGTGGGGACTCTGAGGACTGAGAGGGATGTAGTAGTGATTGGTAGACAATGGGTGAATCAACGATGTTTAGACTTCATTGCGACTATCATTGGCCCCTCAGTTGCATTTGCTCATCAGTTATTTGAGGTTGGTTAGTAGGCCAGATATTACAAGAATTTTTATGAGCACTGGGTGCCATAAGTTGAGAGAGCACGCTCTTACACCCAAACATGGAGCTAGCGCAAGTCGCATTCTTGCCATAAAAAGTCATAAAGCGATGGGGGTGTGTCAAGGCCAATATTATTGGGACCCTATGATAGACCACCCTCAGACCCCTAGTCATCAGGATCACAAGAAAGGGAGAGACAGGAGTTCCAACAACCATTGCCACGACCATCACCCTCATGGGATCAAGATAGCTTAGGCTAGAGCACATTTTGACATTGTATGGACACACTTATATTTTTGACCATTGAGCCTGTGAGCTCTATTTTTGGGAGACATCTTGGCATTGTACTATGACACTTAATTTAGTGATATATATATATATAATACATGATTTTGGCGGTGAGTATATGATATGCATTCCTATGAACATATGATATCGTGTGATGATGCTATGTGTGTTTTTATGATGTTTATGCATTCTATATGATTATGCAATCCAATGCAATATGAATGAGTAATGTGTGTTTTACCCTTATATATGATGTGTATATGGTAGATGGATGCATTTAATTTTATGATATTATTTTTTTGATGTGATGATTATGAAAGTCATGAATATGTTGTGAGATGTTTAATTAATGGATTATGGATGGAAAATGAGATGGTGTATGGTATAATATTGTTATGATATGTAATTTCTATGGATATGCAATGTGACATATATGGTAAATTATGAATGCAATATTATACAATGTTTAATGATGCAAATGTAACGTATATGCAATGTAATATGTGATTATGAATTATGATAATTGATTATGAGCATAAAATGATGTGAATTTGATGACATGCTAGATGTGATGTATAATACAATGCATGATGACTTGTGTGCATGCACATGTGATAATTATGTTAAATTTTATGCAATGATATGTATTATCTTCAAATGCTATATGGATACAAGATGTCATGAGATGCATATATGCTATCTATGTTTTTGTATTTTTAAATGAAATATGGATGATTTAGCATGCATTTATGATAATCCCTATAGGCTTCTAACATGATTATGTATGCAGGATATTTTTGTGTGTCCCAAGATGCCATCAAGATGCCGATAGAACAAATGTTAGCATGGAGGACATGGATGTTAGTGTGGACTGAAAAATAATAGAAAAACCCAAAATAAATTCAACAAAATGATTTTCCCAAATTTTGGACAAGTGTGACATTCTGGCTAACAACTGTGGTGCATTGGCTTTTGGTAAATGCATTGTTCAAGCTTGTGATTGCAACCTATAGACCTGAAACTTCAAAATTTCTAAAAAAAAATTCTAAGTCTAGTTAGATTCACATTGGGTTCACCAATGTAATATAGGGTAAAATTCAAGTTAAGGTAATAGAACATCAAAACTAAAACCATAAAGCCCTAAACCAATAATGAAGTACAATCCAACATAGAAATATAAACATAAAGAAAATATTACGTATGTCATGGTTGATTAACCTCCATTGTCCTTCTCCATTTTGCTATAATATGCTTGATGCCCTCATATTTGAGTATGCAACAATAGCCTAATGACAATGATAGTAAGATATTGAAGACTGTACTTGTCTCCTTAGCAACATGTACTTATGTATAAACTAGATTGGTTGAAATGACAATGATTGGAGTGATCCCACAATAGTGGTTTACAATTTTTGGCCAAAATGGACACTGAAATAATTTCTTTTTAACTAAATCTTCACATTCGGGCACCTATAGTGGCTCATGAGGAATTTGAAGATGATGCAAACTAACCTCTCATCACATTTTGTCTGTAGATTCTAAAAATATTTGTTTTCAAAAATTTTGGAATTAGATTGCACTTCTTTTTCCATCTCCCATGAAAATTGGTTTTTTTTCAGAAAACAACATTTTTAAGAAGTAATGTACACCGTGTAACACATAACCTTTTTTCCATGAAGGATAAAATTCTAATTCTTTCAAATTTAGATTTGTAACTCTGATATTTAGTGCTTCCACTTGGTTATATAGTTTTTTATTGAATATTTTTTCTTTAATCAAGTTTTGAAGTCAGACCAATTACAATTCAAACATAGCGTGACCATATAATGCATAATTTTTTTGTATATATCAAAATTTTATTTTATTTTGTTGGATCAAGGACTTCAGTATCTAGTGAACTCATATTTTTCAATTTTTTTTTATAATCTACTATTTTTCCACATGTGTAGAACAAAGACTTTCATTTTCGATGAAAAACCTATGTTTAATAAAACTGATAAAACAAATACATATATTAAAATTATATTCATTGGATAGCTTGTTCTGAGGACTACTTGATTCTAGTTGGGTTCGTGAAGTCTCCTCCATTTTCATCCTCAACCCAAGCTTCGAAGGGAAAAATTTTTGGTTTTTTTGTGTCAAAGAGCAGGGAGGTGGGAAAAGGGGGGTTCGCTAGAACTAGGGGGTTCTAGCGAACCCTGGTTTATTTTAACCCCCTTTCAAAAAGGGGTTTTCATTTTTTTTTTGGTGTGATGGGGTCCACCTTGCATTTAACTGGTTTGCATGAACTAAGGTTCATTCGAACCCCAAAAACCAATTTTTTTGGTATGGGGTTATTTTTTGCCACTTTTCCTTTCTCACTCAAATTGTAAACCACTTTTGTGGGTTTACCTATTAGTGTTTTATGTAAGAAGCTAAATTGAAATGAAGGATTGAGATTAAATGTCAATAGGATATGTCAATCAATGGCCAAGAACGAAAGTTGTAGTATGAAATAAGGGTAGGGAAAAGTTAGGGTAAAGATAAAAAATGAATGAATGAGATTGAATTATAAAATAATTCAATCAATGGTTGAAATTAAATGAGATGCGAAGAGATAAGATTGACATGGATATAGAGAAAAGCACAAAAAAGAGGTTATTGGAGGAAACTAAATAATTCTAAAAATTATTTAATTTGGGAGGGAAAGTGAATAATTAAATAATGGAAACATTATTTAATTATAAAAGGCATGTGATAGTTGACTTTTTGATTAAATAATAATTTAATTCAAAAGTGAAAGAAAAAGGACAAATTAGTAAGTCATTAAATAAATAAAATTTATTTAATTTGTGGCAAAAAAGGCTAATGAATAATTAAATAATTGAAATAATCATTTAATTATAGTAGAAAGATGATAATAAAGATGATAATAATTAAATAATTAAAATTTATTTAATTAATCAAAAAGAAGAATAAAAAGATAGAAATGAAGTAATCAAATAATTAAGATTATTTAATTAATAACTAAATTATGACATTAGAAAATAATCAATTAATTAACATTATTTAATTATTTAAGGACAAAAAGGGGATAAAATAGTGTTTGCAAGCCTAAGACAATTTTTAGTGTCTACACCTTGATCAAATCCTTCAAATTGAATAATATAAGAAAATAATACTATTCAATAATGCAAATGGTTCTAAAATAATTGTGAAATGTAAGATTTTTTTTATATCACCAATAAAGTTTGTAAATGTGAATGATTTCTCCTTCTAATTTTATGATTAGAATGCATGCATTAAATGTCTTAAAATATATAGGCATAACAACATATTGTGCAAACTTGTGTTTATTTGGCCTTAGGAAGAAGGATAAAGGTGGGAAGTTAGCCATATCTCATTTTAAAAGTTTAAATCAAGGCTTGAGGAGTCCAAGTCATTAGGACAACCCCATGACTACAAACAAGTTCTAAGGCAAAAGAGGGGCCAAATCATAGTGGATGCATGTGCATGGGAAGAAGTGTGGACATAGAGATAATAAATAAGTGGAAAAGGTGAACGTATGAGGATGTATGAACATGATAAAGGGGATAA
>VDFB02111175.1:0-42215 GCA_007258455.2 Sequoia sempervirens
AGATTCTAGCTCAAACTTACTCAATATATCTGATTCTACTTAAGTTAGCATGCTTCATAAATTAGAGGTCCTAGGTGACTGAATTCTTTAGAATCTTGAAAATGGGTAAACCATTTTCCCAGTCGAGTCGCCATTTATTATGCCTTGCATAATCATCCCATTATTATTTTGAAACAAAATGGTTCCCCCTTGTTTTTGTTTTTGTCCTTGGTGTTTTGTTTGGGTCTTAGGAGTTGTTTGTTTTTCTCCTAACTCTTTCTTTCTTTTGGTCTGTTGGAAGCGGAGTCAGTATTGAAAATGGACTTATAACTTTTGTAAGGTTTGAACTCCAGATTCAATCCCAATTTTGGTTTTTCCTTTTTTCCTTGTTCTTTTTCATTGTCTTTTGGTTGGTCTCACACTCTCGGGTCCGTTTCTCCCCTGAGTCATTTCTTGTTTTCCTTGTGTTTTTTTTTCTGCTTTGTTGTCACTTCGGAAGGTCCATTTGTCGCGGCCCGAGTTTCTAACTAGGGTTTCATTCAGTTGGGTCTTCCATGTGTTAAATGCATTTGGATTTGTTTTGAAACCCCTCTGATATTTCTTCCATGTTGATTATGTGATTTCCATGATTGGGTTTTTGATGCCCTAATTTTTTGAGTCGACGCGTTGTGCAAACTAGGGTTTGCTCGATGACCTTTACAAAATATCCAGCCCTAGGTTTAAAAATTGGTCTTTATGTGGTTAAGGGGTGAGGTTAAGCCCCTCTATTTGGATTTCCTTATAAACCCATGTGACCCTGGTCCTTAAATCCATGTGACCACATCTTCAGGTAAAGTGCTCCATTTTTCATGTTAAAACTGGCAGAAGTGGACTCGGGAGCATACTTGTCTCTGGATGTTTGCATTGGGGTTCATTCCCAAAGTGATCCCACTTCTGATTATTGTTAATTTTGGTCTTCGCACTTTCCCTTCAGCAGAGTCGAAACTAGAGTGGAGGTTGAACTTGGAACTAGTGATTAGTTTTGGGTTCGGTTTCTATTCTGATTCTGGTTCTGGTCTCATCCTGGTTTTGGTCCTAATCCCTCTTTGTGTTGAAATAGTTCCATGTTCCTTAATATTTTGTGACTCCGCTTCCAATGAATTTTGAAATTTGGCTAAGTATGAAAGTTGTCCTGGGAAGTAGAGAAAGATGTTGGTTGATGCATTGAATGCTTTTTGTTCATCTAATATAGGGGTTTATTGCAGAGATTAGGAGATGTTAGGAGCATCAGAAGAGGCTTCTCAAAGGATCCAACCTGCAGAAACTTCAAGGCAAGGAGCTAGGCCAAAGAAGATCAAGGTGGAGCAGCTCCCTTACACCTTGAGATACAAACACAGGGAAGCTACTCTCACAGCTAGCAAGGTGGATTCTGATTGGGTAGACATCACTGATACCAACTTGGGCCATTTAGTTTAGGAGTTTCTCTTGGAAACATTTGGTGAGGAGGTAACAAGGACACAAGAATTGTCCAATTTGGATTGGCACATGTTGCCATCTTTCCCTTATCAGTCTAGTGTCTTGAATTGATAATGACTGCAGCTGAAGCATACAATCCTGCCACCAGGAATGTGTGGATTTGTAGGGAAATGTTATTATTGATTTAACACCACAAATGATCAAATTTATGTTCAATGCATTGTTCCACAAAATCCTAGGAAGTCAATGAAGTGGAAGCCCTCAAATTATATAGTGATAAGAAGGAGACTAACATAACTCATATGAACAAGAGTTGGATGAGAGTTGAAAAAAGTCTTTGGCTAAGCTTCCTAACCAAACTAAAAGGGCAAACTTCTACAAGGAGATTGGAGACATAATAGTGATGCTCTCTAGGGTGTTTGGGAAGAGGGATGCTTCCCAGTTCAAGGAATGGATGTTTCCATTTATTTAGACTATCCTAGATGGTAGGAAATAGTTTGATTGGCCTATGATTGTGTCAGATTGCATACACAATCAAATGCTTAGAGTGAGAGAAACCAAGAGTTTCTTCATGACCTCTTATGTGATTTATGTCACAAGCCAGAAGGGGGATCTTTCCTAGATTGAATGCAGTAGACATATTGGGAGAAGCCCAAGGATAAAAGAACATGTGGGATCATTATGATCAACTCACCTTGCAGGCCTCTGAGTCACATTACAGAAGGGTTAATGATGCATTTTTGTATGTCATAATTAACCGGCTAACATGGTATTATCACAAAGGTGTGTAAACATCATGATACCATGGAGAGTTAGGACCAACAAGTTCACATACTAGTTTAAATTTTGGAACATTAAAAGGTAAAATGAAAAGTTGTTCTACCAATAACTCACAACATTGAATATTATGAGGCATATCTAGGAGAGAGACAATAATCACCATGGCATTAGGTGATTTATTTTTCAACCTTGGGATTTTTTCAAAAGGTGTGTCCCAAAATATATTATTTAAAACTATCTACATTCTCTTGTAGGGGAGTAATTTTTCATATTTTGTTTGATAGTCATCATTTACTTGCCTTATGCCTAATTGTGAATCTCCATAGACTTGAAGCTCCTTGATGTGCCATTGAATAGCCATCATAAGTCTAGTGATTAAAGCTTCATATTTAGCCATGTTATTTGTACAAAGAAAGGCTAATCAATATTATTTTGGGATACAATCTCCTTATGGAGTGATCAAAATAATTCTAGCTCTTGATCCATGTTGAGTGTATGAGCCATCAAAGTATAGCTTCCACAAGTGAGGTGAAGTGAGTGTGAAAACACTTTCATCCAAGAATTTTGAAATTAATTGATGATCTAGATCACCTCTATAGGTGAATCTGCTAATTGATCGATAATTATTTTCACTTTAATAGCCTTATGATCCACATATTCAATGTCAAACTCACTTAGGATTATGACCCATTTTTACATACGTCCAGTACGTGCAACCTTAGATAAAAGGCATTTTAATTAGCCAACCTTAGAGATGAGCTTTGTTTGATGATTAAGCATATAATGCCACAATTTTTGCGATTCAAAAATAATGACAAAACATGCTTATTCGATTGGAGTATAGTTAAGCTCATATCCAACCAATGTATGACTAATATAATAGATGGTCATTTTCTTTCCTAATTCAACATGTTGTGCAAGAAGATCACCTAATGCAACTGAAGTGGTAGAGATGTATAATAACAAAGGTTTCTCTTGAATAGGTGGCATTAACATTGGTGGATAAGCTAGATAATATTTCAATTGTTAAAATTATTACTTAATTTTTTCATCCCATGTAAATGCGACATTCTTGTGTAAGAGATGGGTAAAAGGATGAAATTTATCTACTATTTGGGCAATGAAACACCTAATTGATTAAATTTTTCCTTAGAGAATGTGCAATTGTTTCAAGTTAGTTGGGGGAGGAATTTAAACTATTTTTTTTTACCTAAGTAGAATCCACTTCAATACCTCTATGAGAGATAATGTACCCAAGCAATTTTCCAGAAGTGACCCTGAAAACACACTTTTTTAGGTTTAATCTCAATTGACATTGTTCAAGTCTATCAAAAATTTGGTCACGGACCGCTAGGTGACCTTCTCTTGTGATAGATTTTCCTAGTAAGTTATCTATATAATCTTCTATGATGGTATAAAAAATGTCATGAAATATTATTGTCATGGCTCTTTGATAGGTAGCTCCAACATTATTTAGGCCAAAGGGCATTACATTCCAACAATAGGTTCCACAAGGTCATGTGAAAGCCATTTTGCGTTGATCTTTAGGAGTGATACATATTTGATTATATCCTAAAAAATATCCATTAAGGAGAGCATTTCATGCCCAACAATTAAATCCACAATCATGTCTATATTGGGTAAGGGAAAATCATCCTTAGGACAAGTCTTGTTCAAGTCTCTAAAATTGGTACATATGTGAATGTTCCTAGTGGGTTTAGAAACTAGGACAAAATTAGAGACTATCATGCCCTAAAATTTTCTCAACCAAAACCATACACAACTACCAATTTTTTTTCAACTTGCTGATACTATACTAGTTTTGAAGTAGATGTAAAATCGATGACATCAAGTTTACGATATCATCACATCGCTTAAACTCTCCTAGTTGCATTCTTATCTAAGTATTCAAATTTGAGATGTTCAACTTTTCCTAGGTATCCTAGAGTATAGAAATTGATCACCCTTTTAAGTTTGATGAGTTGATGAACTACTAACAATTACCAATTTCTCTTTTTCTAGCTACAATGTTTCCCTAGTATAGCTATAAAGAAAAATATAATTGCATAATAATAACTTGGCTAATTGAAAACTTCTTGACACTTTGTGATTGAATGAGGATTATAACTACATATGCAATCCATAAAAATCTTTGTAACAATAGATTTTTTTTTTCATTTCATACACGCTAAATTATTTTATTTGAATAATGCTAAGTGTACTTTCAAGTGCAAAGGATGATAATTTAACTTGACTATAGAAATTACTTTGAATTTCGCTTTACATAAGTTTTTAATGTGCAAATAATAACGCATAATGATTTGCATCATTTTAATTTATTGCTAAGTTTCCTAAATGGAACTTCAACTCCATCAACTTGAGGAGTTTTATTTCAAATTCTTTTTGTTTTTTTCCTCTAATACTCTATCCTTTAATAATAATTAAATACTTATAAAAGCTTACATTTAGTTATTTAGTTGTAAATTAGAAACTTTCTATTACATGATTTTTTTTCTTTTAACTCACCTGATGCATGTATTTATTCCCTATTTCAGTCTGCTGGAATTAAAACCCAGATCAGAAAACCATGAATTTAAAGTTTTAATGACTATTATCAGCTTGAATTGTGTTCTCAGGTTTCATTATTGCAGACTTTAATGTTTGATCTTATATTTAATATTCTTCATGGCATTGGTATTGCCCCAGATATTTGGGAGGAGTGTTTCAATTTTGCAGGCAGATACTGAAGAATCCTTGGCAATGTTTCCCATTGATTATTTTTCCAGATCACTGAATATCAATATCCCATTTCACAATTGCATATTTCAGAAATTATTCATTTTTGGCAGATAGAGGAAATTTTCTTTGGCTGATCTACTCACTTTCTGAGCAGTCTCGTTGCTTTAATAAAGATATTCCTTTCGTTTGAAATCAAAATTAAAATGCAATGGATTTAAATGGTTGTTTGTTTGTTTGATTTCCGAATTTACTTAGTTATCATTTGTATTGCAAAACATTGAACAGGTCGGCGCACCAGAGAACATGCTCATAAAGCTATTCGACATCCTGAACTTATGGTCTATGGCTTTTATTATTTGATACTGTTCTTTCTGCTAAGATTTTCAGATTGGCAACAAGATTCCAGTTTCTAATAACTAAAACAATTTTTAATGATTTTTTACATCAAGTTTTTAGATTTGATTGCGTAAGAATTTTTACATCTCTTTTGGATTTGATTGCGTAAGAAAATCAAATCCAGAAAATTGATGTAAATATTCATTATGGATTGTACTTGATATCTCTTCCTAATGATTTATTAAATACATTTGCTCAACGTAGAGATCCAAGTTTTAAGATGCAAGAATGTTACATTTAATAAGAGTTATTTTGTTTTCTAACATTTTAATTTGTGGTTTCTTCTTTATCCTTTTTAAGTCTTAGGAGTGTTTCGAGAGCAATTGAAAATTTGAGTTCACTTTTTATTTAACCTATTAAATCTTCCTTATAAAAAAAATTGCATTGTATCATAAACTTTTCTACACAGAAACATATATTTAAGCCATTTTTTCTTTTCGTGCTCTATTTACAATTAAACCAAGGAATAAAATTTTCTACTACCCTATTCTAACAAACAATACATTCTAATACACCTTAAATTCACAAGTAAATACAAAACTAAAACACATACTTTTTGATTATTAAATAGGTCTACAATACATGCTTTACAATTCAACTTAATCTTACTTTTCATTTACTATTACAAAATAAGGTTTGGATTTCACAAATAAGAATCTATAACAAAACTAATTGTACTTGATATTAAATGCTTCATTTAATTCCCTTCTCACAAGCTTGTATAACATTCCAATACAACCTTCGTAAAGATTTCTTTTCTAATTAAATGTACAGTTTTGCATGCAAGAAAGAAAAAGAGACATAAGCAATAATTCATATCTCATGAAATCTTTTCACTATGATAATGCAACTTAAGAAAATGTTCAGAATGCCACTATTTTGTCAACCCTTATTGCAAAGGTGTTACATCTCTTGCAAAATATTCATTAACTTGAAATACAATGCAAGGCAAGATAAGGACATTCAATCCAACACACCATCTTTTCCCTTCCAAGAATCTTCAAGAAACTCCACAACAAACCTAAAAAGAACAAGTATGGAAAAATAAAAAATGCCAATGAGCTCTCCACCCATCCATAGGGCTGTTTAACAACCCACCCCCAAGCATGGGGTATTCACTTAGCTACATGAAACATCTCAACTCAAGACTCAAGCACAAGGACTATAATAACATTTTACACATACAACAAAACTCTCATATCAAGTCATTCACAAAAGTACAAATACATTTCTATCACATTGGTTTACTTGTAGGGAAACCCACTTAGGGGGAGTAGGGGCTCAACCAGACATGGGGAACATATATATAAACATCACAATCACATTTCCATAATAAAAATCCACATAATATCTACACCAACACCATAACACCACACCAATGCCACATCAACTCTATCCATATCAACACCCTTATTTCTCCCAACAACATATCTATAGAACATACTGGGATACTCATATCCCCATAGATGCAAGGGTACTCGTACCATGGTAATGGCCATTACCCATAAGGGATACTCTTATCCCAATAATGAAAATCCCTTATGTGTGGGAGCTACGGCCACTCAAAACCCTTACACATGGAGAACCAAAGACTCCTCTATACAAGACGGGGTCAATTCACCTAAAACAAACAAACAAGAACAACACATCACATACAAAAAATACATCACATCAAAAACCCTCAAATCGTAAGGTGTTCCCACATGAAACCATCTTAACATATTATTGTAAATATTAAAGAAGAATACCTCACCACGCTATTATCCCATCAATGGTAGACTCTCTTGGATGGATAGCCTCCTCCTCTCTCCAACAATCTCTTCCTCCTCTTCCTCCCAAGAATTCCCAAAACAAAGATCACAAAAAATTGCAAATAAAAAAATGAGCAAGGTAACTTCTCCTCTCCATAAAGAAAGAGTTTTAAAGGGGAGGGAGAGATAACTTTCTCCCATAACCAACAAAACTACCCAACCACCCTCTCTTTTTTGCCACTTTTATGAGTGGGGGTAAAAGGAGGGTTCAAACACTTTTTATACGATAAAAAATGATGAAAATAACATCCCAACTTATACATCTAGGTTCTAGGCTAACTTTTAACACATAAAATACACTCCAAACCTCTTAAAAACGCTTTAAAATTCACTTAAAAAAATTGCAAATCAAAACTTGCACAAAACATAACCATATAACACATGACACTTAAAATAAATCACATATTCCCACAAAATGATTAATAAACCATAGCATCCCATGCCTAGGTCCTATTTCACACAAGACAACACAAAGTGGTTAAGTGTTCTCATTAATTACATCAACATTTAAATCTTTGTACACTCAACGAAAAGTTGTTAGTATAGTATAATTATATGTACCAACATAAAACCATCATAATCACATATCATCATAAATCAACTATTCAATCTTAGATAACATATACAATACACCATTCCACAAATGTAGTAATCACAATGAGAGTATTAAAGATCATTACATGAACAATATAAAACATCACATCCATAATTATATCAATACCTTCCAAAATATGCACCAGTCTAATCATCAATCATGAAATCCTATATCATATCAAATATCATCCTTAGTAAATGAATATGCATCAACAAAATATCTAGAAGATCACCAAAGGATCACACCAGAGGGCGTTGTATGAAACTGAATAATCAATCATACAATATATCATTCATAAGTAAGCCAATTACTAGTCACCAACAACCTTTATAAATTAATACATTGTATATACATAGTGCCACTACTAGCAACTAAATAACCATTAACCCATCATGATTGAACATCTCGTTCAACATATACTTGCATAATCAACACATTTGATTATCATAGATAAATCACAATAACCATTAGATATATGGAATTATTTCGTTAACCTTATCAAATTAAAAACAAGCATATGAACATCATTGATGTATAGGAACATCCATCACTCAAAAACTCAGGTATAGTATCCAAACATAGAGACACATAAAATATTAGAAAAGAATCATCAAAGACACATCAACTCACTAGGATCATAGAATGCTACACCCTTAATATTTGTGTACATCGAGTTATGAATAGTTAGCTTGTGGCTATCTTAACTCCTAATTAAGTCATGTTATCATTATTATATTATTATTTAGTTAGTTAGGTTGGCCTAGGGCTTATATAGGGGTGCCAGAGTCAGCCTAGGTGATATCATGGGCATAAATAGGTATATATAGGAGGCTGTGAGTCTTAGTTCATCATCATATTGTGAATTGTGTTCTCATTGGAGATATTTGGAGGTTTCCCCCCTTGAAGTGGCTTGTTATTCTCAGTTATTACCAAGTATTTGTAGCATATTTCATATCATCTTCTTCTAGTGTGCAAGTTATTTCATTACAAGTGTTAATTGTGCAGGAACACCTTAAGGTCTTTTGGAAGATCTTAGTGATTTTTGGCTTGTAGGTGGTTCTAGCCAACCACCAAGGGAATAAGGACTATGATATAAAGTCCCTAGGTTGTTTTTGAGAGTGTGTTAGGGTAGGTTTGGCTTAGAGTCTTGAACTTTATGAGTTCCTAGACAAATCTTGGCAATTTGAGCATTTTGGCAATGTTGCCTTGGCAATTTGGCCTAAAAGTTGAAAAATAGCATTAATGTTGTTCTAAGTCCGACCCAAGGGTCCTAGCACGTGGGAGAAAGGTATATAAGGTCATCCAAACCCTAATACCTGGGTTGGAAGTTCATTTTCATGAATTGAGACTTGGAGAGCATTTTTGTGTGATTGGAATTCAACAACTTTTGAGTGCATTTTTGTGTTTGAGCCTTCATCCAGTCAAGAATGGATTGAAAGGACTAATATGATGCTTTGAGTGTTTCATTTGTGTCATTTACTTACTGTACCTAGCATTAGATTAGTCATTTAGACCAACTGGTTAAGGTTTTGCAAGTTTTTGGGTTTTTGGACTCACTGCCGGTTTGGGCCAGTTTTGTGAATAATGAGTCCCACTTGAATTCCCATGGATTTCCTCTCATGGCCACTTGGAATCAAGCTGGGGACTTGTAAATAATGTACATACAGGTTTAGGAGTCTTTGTTTGCAGGGGAAGTGAAGAAACTATCAAGCACTAGGCGAGTGCAAGTGCATTCTGGCTAGTGGCTTGGAGAGGACAGCAGTAAAGAAAGATGCTAAATGGATTGTTTTGTGCCAATAAAGAGCATGGGAGTGTGGGAACATGTATTCCAGACATGTGTGTGCAAGGAGGAGAGTTGAGGAGGTCATTGAAGCCCTCAAAGTTGGAAAAAGGAGCTAAAACCCTTGAAACCCTTGAAATTAGGGAGGTATGAGGATAGTCATATGAACGGCCACTTGGGAGACCTTACACCTGGTAAATATTGAAGCCTAGGGTTCCACTAGAAATAATATCAAAAAATATTTGGGGGTTGTTAAAACCGTTTTTGAGAAAAGCCAAGAAAACGGGTTCCAGGAGGCCTAGTTGGGGCAAAAGGCTACAAGGCCTAAAATGGAGTTTTTCAAGAAAGCGATGGGAGAATGGTGAAAGAATCCAATGAGATGGATCAGTGAGGTGTAAAATCAACAAAGAGACAGTAGAATATCCTTTCCTAGCCCCTGGAGTGGTTAGGACACTTTGGGTCAGTTTGGAGCCCAAGGAAGCCTAGTGGCGAATTGAGAGTAATGGAGAAGAATTTGAAATTGGTGGAGAGTCTTATGAGGTGAGAGGGGTTTAGGAGAGATCCCTCAATAGGGTAGAGAGGAATACCCTAGGAAGACCAGAGAATAGGTCTTGGGAAGAGCAAGAGTGCTCTTGAAATGTAAGTCTCCCCATCAGTTATTATAGCATGATTTTGGCACCATAGAGGCAAGACATCTTCTCAATATTGGAGACGATTTTTGGAAGAACATATATTTCAAATTTTAGTTATTTTTTTATTTTATTTTTAAAGGATTTTTGAAGAGCATATTAAAGAAGACACAATCCATATTTTAGAGGGATTGGAGCAGAATTGAGTGAATTATTGCAAAAATAGGGTTTCTGCACATTTTTGGAAGGTGCATATCTCTCAAATACTTCCAAATTAGAGCTTGATCTTTAGTATATTTTTGAAGAAACAATAGAGGAGCCTACAGTAAAAAATTTGGAGAAATTGAAGTAGAAATAAGCGAGTTATTGCAAAATTAGGGTTGCCAAAAAAATCTCTCTCAAGGCTACAAATCTACTAATTTCTTGGAGTTTTTTTTGGGTAAGTTTTATTTTGGTCCCAGTAAGTTGCAGTAAAAGTTTTAGAGAATTTAAGTTTAATTTGTGTGATTTATTTCAAAATTATTGGTTTCCATCATGACGGGGCTTGCAACAAGGGGAAAAAAGAATGTTGTCACACTTGGGAAAACCCTTGATAAGGATGGGGTAACAATAGAGGATATTAATCCCAATGAGGAAATTAGTAAGGTTATGGAAGACATTTCCTCAATGAAGATAGATATGTGTGACCTAAGAGGAGATAAATTAGACATACGAAGCTTGTTAAGCACCTATATGAATGAACCAAGAAAGGAGTTCTCAAGTAACCAAGGTAAAACTTTTAGGTCAGCTAATCTTGACCCAAATGTTAATACTCCTATGTGATCTAGGAATTTGATTCCAAAGGTGGATATGTGCAAGTTCGATGGTAAGGATCCTCTAACATGGATAAACCAAATGGAGATTTTTTTTTAAGTACATCAAGTCCCAAATGGACAAAAGGTCATGATGGCTTCCATATATCTAGAACCAGATCAATTAATTTGGTATCATTGGATTTGTACTCATGAAAGGAAAAAGAGTCTCACTCTCTCATGGTCAATTTTTACGGATGAACTCTAAGCACAATATAACAATAGTATGATAGACAACTTTTTCAGCTAGCTTGCTAAACTTCAACAAAAAAGATCCGTTAAGGATTATATTCAACGATTCCAAAATCTATCCTTAAGAGTAGATACAATTACAAAGGAGAACTTGAATGATTTATTATTGGGTGGTCTCAAGGATCACATTCAACATGAGGTGTGCATGTTTAGTCCTAACTCTATAAACGAGTCTTTTATCTTAGCACACAAGGTAGAGGAGAAGTATTTGATTCCTAAGAAGCAAGGGGCTAATTTGATAAGAGAGAAAGGATATTCAACACCTTATCTTCCTCAACCTACTAGGTTGACTCCACAAAAAATTGAGGAGAAAAGAGAAAAAGGATCGTGTTTCAATTGTGATAGAAAATATAATTGTGGACATAAATGAAGTGAAAAAAAATGTTTATATTGAAGGTCCAAGTGAGGAAGAAGAGGAGGAACCTATATTAGAAGATGAAAGGGAGTCGAATGAGGAATCAAATGATTCCCAACCAATCATTTCTTGTCATGCACTCTCAAGTTTTAGTGCTCCACAAACTCTCAAGGTAGTGGGTTTCTTAAAGAAGCAGAAAGTAACAATGTTAATTGACTCCGGTAGTACTCATAATTTCATCAACAAAAATTTAGCTTCTCATCTAAATTGTTTTATATATCCAGCTCCAAAGTTTCAAGTTTTGATTATAGATGGTGGTACTATTAGTTGTTCGGGGAAGTGTCATAGCATTAAACTATCCATGAGAGATTATCACCTTGATAGTCCAATGTATGGGATATCCATGGGTGCAACAAATATTATTTTGGGAGTACAATGACTTACTACTCTAGGAACAATTGAGATGAACTTCCAAGAACTATTCATGAGATTTCAATCAGAAGGAAAAATAGTACAACTAAGAGGATTGAAGGAAAGGTTCCCACAAATGTTAAGCTCTCATCAAATGAAAAATTGGATTAAGAAGGAGTTGATGGATTTTTGGCCCAATTATGTTCATTAGAAGTCTCTCAGTCTAAGGTTCCCACCCATCTAGATTTACAGGCAATAATTGATCGTCACTCAGTGGTTTTAAGAGATATGCCTATAGGAATTCCTCCTAAGAGGTATCATGATCATGCCTTACAACTAGTTCTAGGGAGCCAACCACCCAATATCAGACCTTACAAGTACCCACATATACAAAAAAGTGAGATAAAAAGGATTGTTGAAGAGATGCTAGAGGAAAGAATTATCAGGTATAGCCAATGTTCTTACTCCTCACCTGTGGTGATGGTGTGTAAGAATGATGAAAATTGGTGCATGTGCCCAAACTATAGAGTTCTTAACTTGTACACCATCAAAGATAAGTTTCATATTCCATTCATTGATGATTTTCTAGATGAATTGAATGGAGCTATGTATTTTACAAAGTTAGATCTTAGATCAGGTTATCATCAAATTAAAACTAAGGAAAAATATATTTGTAAGACAATATTTAGGACTCATGAGGGTCATTATGAGTTTATTGTGATGTAATTTGGTCTTAAAAGTGCACCATCTACATTTCTGAGTTTGATGAATTCTATTTTTAAGAAATTCTTGAGGAAGTTTGTATTAGTGTTCTTTGATGATATATTGATTTATAGCAAGACATGGGAAGAACACTTGTAGAATGTAGATCAATCATTACAAGTTCTTGAAGATCATCAACTCTATCCTAAGCAATCCAAGTGCACTTTTGGTCTCAAGGAGGTGGAGTACATGGGACACATAGTTTCACATGAAGGGGTAAAGGTGGATCCTAACAAAATTAAGGCCATCATGGAATGGCCTATTCCAAAAACCATTAACAAATTGAGGGGTTTCTTGTGATTGAAAAGATACTATAGAATATTTAGAATTATGGTTGTATAGCGACATCCCTCACTACTTTATTGAAGAAGGATTATTTTCATTGGAATGAGTCTGCTAATGTAGCATTTGAGAGATTGAAGGAGGCTATGTGTACAAATCTAGTGCTTTCCACTCCCAACTTCACCAAGGAATTCATTATCGAATGTGATGCCGTAGGAAATGGGATAGGAGCGGTTCTCATACAAGAGGGTCAACCAATTGCTTTTGAGAGTCGTCAATTAAAGGGTAAGAATCAACTCAAACCTATTTATGAGAAGGAAAAAGCTAGCTATTATTCATGCAGTAAAACAATGGAGGCCTTATCTAATGGGTAGAAACTTCAAGGTTAAGATAGATCATGATAGCCTAAAATATTTTTTTGGAACAAAGATTATCTTCTGAAGAGCAACAAAAATGGGTCACTAAGATGTTGGGATATGACTTTGAGATTGTATATAAGAAAGGGAAGGAAAATATCATGGAAAATGCACTTTTTAGGAAGGATGAGAAAGACGAAACCTTATTGTATGCCATCTCAATACTACAAGTAGATTGGGTGGTTGAAGCCAAATCAAAGTGGTAGAATGATGTTTCTACAAGTAATCCCATTCAACAGTTAAAGAGTGATCGTAGTAGTTTAGATAAGTTTTTTTGGAAAGGAGATGCTCTATGGTATAAAGAGTGATTGTATATTGTAAGGATTCCACTCTTAAACACAATATTCCCATAGAACTTCATCAATCTCCAGTTGGGGGTCATTTAGAATTTTTCAAGACATACCATCAAGTCAAGCAAGATTTTTTTTGGGAAGGGCTAAAAGGTGATGTTCAAAAATTTGTGGCTGAATTTTTGGTTTGTCAAAAAAATAAAGGGGAGAAAATTAAGACACCAGGTCTCTTGCAACCTTTAGTTATTCCTAGCCAATGTTGGGAAGAGGTATCTATGGACTTCATCATAGGGCTTCCAAAATCTAAGAGTCATAATGTTATCATGGCAGTAGTAGATCACCTCATTAAATATGCACATTTCATTGCATTATCACATCCTTTTACAACGAGTACAGTGGAAAAAGATTTTTTGAAGAACATAAAAAAAATACATGGTACACCTAAGGTTATTATCAATGATCGCGATCCTATCTTCACTAGTCACTTTTGGAAATATTTTTTCTCATGTTTGGGTACTCAATTGGCTCACAGTTCTTCATACCATCCTCAATCTAATGGGAAAAATGAGGTTGTTAATAAGTGTTTGGAAGGATATCTAAATTATTTCACTTTAGATAAATAATCTCAATGGGTAGATTGGCTACCACTAGCAGAATGGTGGTATAACACTTCCTTTCATAGTTCATCAAAAATGTCTCCATTTATGGCACTATATCTAGATATCAACCTCCTTCCATCACATCATCATTAAAGGCATCACCAAGAGTTCATGTAGTGGAGGAGCACTTGCTTCATCAACAACAAGTACTCTTAGGACTCAAGTAGAATTTAGCCATGGTACAAAATCGAATGAAACAGTAGGCATACTAGCACCACAGTGAAAGAAGTTTGAAGTCGAGGATTGGGTCTTCTTGAGATTGCAACCTTATAAGAAAATATTAATGAAGCAACAAATAGAATAATAAGTTGTCTCCAAAATATTATGGCCCATACCAAATCATGCAAAAGACAGGCAATGCCGCCTACAAGTTGGAGTTGCCACCTACAACAAAGATACATCCAATTTTTCATGTTTCTTTCTTGAAGAAGGTAATTGGGCACAATATCCCTACTCAGATATTATTACTAGAGCTCGATGAATAAGGAAGAATCATCTTGGAACCATAGTGCATTCATCAAACACACATAAAGAAGCTAAATACTAGAACACTCATTGAGTATCTCATCCAATGGAAGAATTTTCCAATTGAAGATGTCACATCGGAAGATGAGGAGTTCATTTAGAAGAATCCACACTTGATTCACATTGAGGACAATGCGTCTTTGAAGAGGGGGGCATGTTACACCCTTAATATTTGTGTACATCGGGTTATGAATAGTCGGCTTGTGACTATCTTCACTCCTAATTAAGTCATGTTATCATTATTATATTATTATTTAGTTAGTTAGGTTGGCCTAGGGCTTATATAGGGGTGTCTAAGTCGGCCTAAGTGATATCTTGGGAATAAATAGGTATATATAGGAGGTTGTGAGTCTTATTTCATCATCATATTATGAATTATGTTCTCATTGGAGATATTTGGAGGTTTTCCCCCTCGAAGTGGCTTGTTATTCTCAGTTATTACCAAGTATTTGCAGCATATTTCATATCATCTTCTTCTATTGTTCAAGTTATTTCATTACACAAAAGGGAGGGGTCTCACATTCCCCCCTAGAATTGGACTTCCTCTTGGAAGTCATTAAGGATTTAGGAGAAATTTCACTTACATAATACACATTTGTAGATGTACAAATTTAGTTATGAGACTCTTCAGGTATTTCAATAATAATTTTCCTTTACATAATAACCTAAAAATAATAGAGTAATCTCTATCAATACAATCCAAAAGATTATTTATCCATATTACATTAGAACAATTTAAACATATAAAAATCAGATTCATATTACTTCATATTTTATTTATATATTATTAAAGAATATGCTACACATACATATGTATGACCAAAAATCAATTCTATTAACAAAATTCTATTAATATTCTACAACCACATGCTTATTGACATATCCCATGGTTCAAGAGGTGAGTTTTATGAGGATGAACGTTGCCAAACGCCACTGAATAGTCATATACCTTAACACTAAGCTAGAAACCATGTAGCTTCAAATTGATTATGCTAGGGATTTTTTTAGTGGCGAATATTCACCAATTGGTGAATATTACATATTGGCCAAGTTGAAATTGGTGAATAGATCACACCCCACAGGGTGGCCAAATTCCCCAGATTTTACAGTTTATCAGTCCAATGCATTTCCATTTGCCATTAATTTATTTATGAGGCATATTTAATAATAATTTTACCATAAAAAACTACTCATTTCAAATGGACCAATTAATATTTTTTGTGTGGAATCTCAGAAGCATCTACTAAATCACCTACATATTCACCAATACTATTAAAATAACATTGTGTATCGAGACTCATTTTGCTGATTAAAATTTACAAATAGTTTCTTATGAGGACTCATTTTTCCAATTAAAATTTACAAATAGTTTCTTATAAGGACCCATTTTTCCAATAACATTAAAAAATAATTACATTTGAGGACACATTTCACCAATTTCCATGACACCTCCATGCTAATCATATGGCCATAATCGCCTTGAAAATTACAATGTATGTGTTCCATTGAGGTTTGATTCACCCAACACTTAAATGTATCATTGTATAATCACGAGGAATTCACCAAATTTTTAATATACCATTTAAAAATCCCACAGAATTCGCCAAATATGGATTGATATAAATACAATCGAAACTGTCATTTATTCTTACACATTTTTTTCAATTCCGAACTTGTGAGCTCTCAATTTAGAAGTTGGACTTGGAACCTTGAAGTTGATCGTAGCCAAGTTACAAACTTAAAACACAAGAATTCTTGCATTAACGAATAGCAAGTCAGTGAAAACCTAAACTTAAAGGTGAGTGATCATTTCTTCATAGTGTTATAAGATTTCTTTATCTATTTTCCATTCTTGCTTCAATCTTAAAGATGATATTGAGTAGGGAATGAGATCTATATTCTATGTCCTTAAACAAGAAGACATTTTTTTCCAACTTTTATTTGAAGTGAGAGATCAAAATGTCATGTAACAAGTGCAAGAAGGGTAAGACTCCTCAGGGTGGTGAAGGGATTGGGAGGCCATCAAAATGCCCATAACATAAAGTTACCATACAATCTTACTTTGGAATTGACAATGCTTCTGATCCATTAGATCAAGATGGAGCTACATCATCAACTCTTCCACCAAATATTAATGAAGAAGGCATTCACAATACCTCACCGCCACCAGAAGGTGGGATTTTCATTGAGTTAAATGAGTCAAATGAGGATGGCAATACCACAAAATCTATTCCAAGGGATACCCTGGTTGGCCAAAAATGAGATAATTGACTTGGATGAAAACTTTGGGGCCATAGATGATGTTGGTATCAAGAAAAGAAAAGGAAAATAAAAAAGGGGCACAAGTGGAAAATGACAAGGAATTTTTAGCTTGATTGAGTGTCAAAGTATCCATTCATTGAACCAATGGAGAAAGGAAACAAAGATGAACCTCCAATAGAATGCAAGTGTATGATTTGTAGTTGGAAATGTAAAATAGACAAGAAGCTATATCTAAAGCTTGACATTATAGAAAAGCATATCGGTAAAGTTTATGAAAACAAATCATAGACGAAAAAGAACAATTGGTAGTATGATGGAAATCAAAGGAAGAATGTCTTCATGTTAAGTATGTTGTGGAATATGATGAGCATAAGCAAAGAATATTGAGCTTGCTGCATGTGGAGGTACAATTGAGGCTCAATTTGGAAAAGTAATGGAAGGATCACAACTAGAAAAATTGTTTAGATGAGTCTTGTTTTTCATATTTTTTCCAGAGGGTGTCCTATAACAGACTACCCAAAATGTTTTTATTTATTATCTTTTTTTGGGTGTTCCTCACTTTCCTAGCACACATTGGTCAGTAAACACTGGATGGGAATGGGCAAGCTGTCTTGCTACAGTGGAAAACAATATTTAAAGAAGAAAGTAAAAGAGTCAAACTTCATTGCACTATCTTTATATGAAGTTAATGCGGTAAATAATACTTCTTGGGTCTGTATGCATGTGTATACTATAAAACAACATGTCTGCTAAGCTCATCTTCTCTGTGTTCATAAAATGAAGGACAATTCAACGTTGCAAAATATATTTGAACTAGTCAAGAAATATTTGAATGAAATTGGAGGTATGGATGGCTTGAAAATTTTCAAAAAGTTGGTGTGTGTAGGAGTTGCATTAATGCAAGGTCATAGGACTGATGTTTGCACAAAGTTACAAACTACTTGTGCACCATACATGCTTGGATCTCATTGCATGGCCCACATAATGAATTTAGCATTTAGAATTGTAAGCAAGTATCCTATAGTACAAAATTTGAAAATCTAGTCTGCGAGCTTTATGCATACTTCTGCTAAAATCCCAAACATTTCACAAAATTTTAAAATTTTGATGAGGGAATAATAGCAAGAAACAATTTTCTTAAGGATTTTGATACCAAATGGATCTCCTTTCATGGACCAACATAACAAGTTCTTTTAGAATATTGATCCTTGATTGGAGTAATGTATGAGCATCACAACATAGTAGACAAAGCTCCTGACCTCTTACATAGGTTAAGTGATATAGAGATACTCTTGACTTTAGCTAGTCTTCTCCCCATGCTAGATGAAATGAAAAATCTTGTGAAGAAAGAACAAGATAAAACTATTTATATATATGAATATACCAAACTACATAGAATGACATGCATGGCCCTCAATCATCTATGTCTAAATCTAACTTCTAAAATCCTATTTTTTTAAGTTGATAGAAAATTACAGATTTGAATCATCCTGAAAATTATTTATAGCTTCATGCAAGTGGGAAATTATGTATCTATGGATGTGGATTTGAGATACCAATGCACCATTGTACGACAGTCAGACACTCTATCAGAGAAGTACTTATTAAAAAGGAAGCTTTTTAACGAAATTGTTAAATCTGTTAGTGATAATTTGAAGGTAATTACAAAATCTCTTTCTGCGGAGATTTATAATAGATTACCTTGAGAATAAATACTTGAATCCATAGCTATTGTGTATCCTCAATTTTGGATTCCAAGAAACTGAGATAGCCCAAGCTATTTTCATGATAAAGTAATTTTCTTGGCCGAGCACTTTTCAAAAAGTGTAAAATACAATGAATAGACAATAGAAGAAATTATAAATGGAGATAACCTTAGAGAACAATGTAAGAATTTTGCAAGAAGTATGATGGAACAATTTGATTCCATGGGGAAGCCCATGAAAGCAAGATCAATAACAAAGGCTTGGACAACCTTAGGTCAGGGTGAAATATTGTGTGGTTCGATATCCGATATTTTAAACTTGTTGATTTATGTTAAACAATGATATTAGGGTTGGTGGAGGATGGGAGAGTTTTTAGTTCATTAATGTTTTTGAAATCAAAGATAAGAAAAAAACTAGATAAGAATTTGGAAAATTGCTTAAGGGTGTTTGGAACTGCGTATAATGTCAAAAATTTTCCTTTTGAAAGGGCACTCACAATCTGGAGGTCCATATGCAAAAGAAGAGGGTTGTGCAACACTTCAAACGTTGGTAGTGGTGGCACTAGCAGTGGGATAAATGATAGTGACACAATGAATGTTGAATTTGAGATGCAGGGTGAAGAAAATGAAGACTAGACTCAGAATCAAGACGTCTCTTTTACTTTATCTCAAGTTGAATGTCAGTTTGAGGACCCTGACTTGATTTAGAAAATGGAAGTGAATTAGCAGTTTTTAGGTATTTATACTACACTTCATGAATCATATTCCAAACTATAGTTGATGATATTTTATATTGTATTCCATGAAATTGTGAATCATTGCACTTCATGATATTTTATTTTATATTGCACTTCATGAATCATATTCCAAACTGTAGTTGATGATATTTTATATTGTATTCCATGAAATTGTGATATTCTATATTGTATATTGTATTCCATGATATTGAATTTGATATGTGATTCTACATCATTTTTCACAGTTTATGAATTATTTTGATCAGTGCCTTATTCGTAATTGAGTCAGAAAATGAAATATACTCCTACAACATACCAACTCATAGTCATGGCTTCTTATAATCTCACTACCTTACAATGAGAAACCAAGCAAAGAACAACATGTTGGTATGTGGCGACTGATCATGCTATACTGTACACCCCGGCATGTATCCTATTTTTTCGCGTTGTCACCAAAAAAGGGAAAAATCAACGAAAAAAGAAAAACCCCAATTTTGTAGAACCCTAATCTGGAAGCTTCTAAGCTTGTTAAAGAGGGGTTCGGATGGGGGTTACAAAATGATGAAAAACGCGATTATTCACAAGATTGTAATAGGTTTTTGCACTGGATAATAAAATCATTGGATGGCTGCAGTTTGGTGGATGTAGCCAAGATTGGGTGAACCACGTTAAATTATCTGTGTTATAATTTATTCTATGTGTGTTTTAGTTTCTCTGTTTATTACTTAAATCTGCATTTAATTGTTAGATATCTACCTTTCTAACCCTAACAAGTGGTATCAGAGCAGGTTGTGTTTCGATTATTGTCTGTAGGAAGGTCTCACGGTTGAGTGGGAGTAATGACATATGAGGGTAAGAAGGTTGAGAAGTTTAATGGGCAGAACTATCAGTTATGGAAGATGCAGATGGAGGACTATCTCTATCAGAAGGATTTATGGTGGCCATTGGAAGGGAAAACTAAGAAACCCGTAGCAATGTCTGATGAGGACTGGGAGATTTTGGATAGAAAGGCTCTTGGAAGTATTCGTTTATGCCTGGCACAATCAATGGCATTCAATATTACAACAGCCAAGACAACTCAAGAGTTGATGGAAACCCTGGTGAAGTTATATGAAAAGCCTTCTACTTCAAATAAGGAATTTCTTATGAAGCGTTTATTTAATATGAAAATGGTAGAAGGTGGGTCAGTTACTGATCATTTAAATGAGTTTAATATGGTCACCAATTAACTTTGTAAAAGTAAACTTTGATGAAGAAGTTAGGTTCTTTGATTCTGTTCTTTTCCCTCGAAGTCAAGTATTAGCTTGGTAATGGCCGCATAAATTCCGCTTCCGGGTTCGAATACATTGAAATTTGATGATGTTGTTTGGTGTTATTTTTGAACCGGTAAAATTCCTCAGAGGGAAAAGCTCGTGGAACATCCACGCGTTTTGAATGTAGAAAGTGTGGGAAGAACAAAAGGAGAGAGGAAACAAGTCCAAAAATCGGGAAGTCACTTAGGAAAATCAAAGGACAAAACGTCCCAATCTAGAGAGACAAGAGGGATTGGCCGGTATTGTGGTGTCGGGTCATTTAAAGAAAAGATTGTTGGTCTTGGAAAATAAAGGAGACAGAAAGGAAGGAAGTAAAGAGAAAAATGTGGTAAGTAATAAATCTGATGAGGATGCTTTGATTCTTTCCCTTGATAATGCCGATGATTCTTGGGTGTTAGATTCAGGGGCTTCATTTCATGCTACCCCCCATAGAAGTTATTTTCTTGATTATGTCCAAGGGGATTTTGGGCTGGTTTATTTAGGAGATAACGAACCCTGTCAGATTGTTGGAAAGGGAAGAATCAAGATTAAGTTGCAGAATGGGAATAATTGGCTACTACATGAGGTAAGGAGCATTCCAAAGTTAAGCAAAAATTTAATTTCAGCGGGAAACTAGATGATGAAGGTTGTGATGTTACATTTAGTGATAAAATTGAAGGTCACAGCGGTACCGTGGTAGAAAAAAATATGTGAAAGTAGGTCTATATTTTGTACGTGTCATAATCGCTCCTTATAATTTTAATTGTTATGGAAAAAGGTCAATGTTCAGGAACAATTGTTGCAGTTCAGTAGGTAGAAGATCATACAATTGTTGTGGACTCTGAATCAACACTGTGGCATAATAGACTTGGGCATATGAGTGCAAAAGGTATGGAAGTACTTCATTCAAATAATGTTTTACCAGGTCTAAAATGTGTTAATATGGATTTCTGTGAAAGTTGTGTCTATGGAAAACAAAAGAGAGTTAGTTTTCTCAAGGATGGGAAGTAAAAGAAAGATGAGAAATTGGAGCTTGTGCATACAGATGTATGGGGACCAACTCAGGTATCTTCTCTCAGTGGCTCTTTGTATTATGTTACATTCATTGATGATGCAACTAGGAAGGTATGGATTTTCCCCTTATTTCTAGCATTAACCATGTATTTTAAACTTTTAAAAAATGGAGAAGCTTGGTTGAGAATGAGACGGGTAAAGCTAAAATGTTTCGTGATATGATAATGGTGGTGGAGTATTGCAAAGAGTTTGAAGATTATTGTTCCTCTTAATGGTATCTCAGAGGGCAAAAATGGTTCCAAGGACCTTACTGTAAAATGGAGTGTCTGAAATACATGAATAGAACAATAGCGTGCACGTACTATGAGATTGCATGTTACTGCCTTTAAAATGTGGAAGAGATTGTAAACACCGCTGTTTATTTAATTAATAGAGGTCCCTCTTAATCCTTTTATTGTGGTATTCCGGTGAGGAAGCATGGAAAGGTAAGAAGGTGAGTTATTCTTTTCTCTGAACCTTTGATTGTGAAACATTCACACATGTAGATTATGAAAATAGTACCAAACTGGAAGCTAAATAAAAGAAATGTATATTTTTTGGATATGGCATTGATGAATTTGGTTATAGGGTTTAGAATTTTGAAAATCAAAAAATTGTGAGAAGCGTGGATGTTATATTCAATGAGAAAAGTGTTGTACAAAAGATCTCAAGTTAAGCTGCAACATGAGAAGAAAGAAAATGATTATGCAAGAAAGTTGGACGATATTCCAAACAATGATGTTTCTCTGGTTCCCTATGTTAGGTAACAACAACAACAACAAATACCTCACAAACTCCCCTTGACGATTCAAGGATAGTAGACCTCTAGAAATATTCTCTCCCTTCTTAGATACTATTTTGTGAATGATGTTGTGAACTGATATATTATGATGAAGTTGGGATACTTTTCGTGTGGAGTATAATGAGAAGAATTGACTTTTGTGAAGACTTGGGATTTAGGTGCCTGTGCAAAAAGGATTTACCAAACAAATGGGTTTATAAGCTGAAAGAGGAGGATGGAGGCAAGAAGAGATTTAAAGCTAGATTAGTTGTAAAGGATTTGCACAAAAAAAGGGTATTGATTTTGATGAGATATTTTCTCCAGTTGTTAAAATGACTTCTATTCGTATTGTTTTAAGTATTGTGGTTGCTGAAGATTTGCATTTAGAACAGCTTGATGTTAAAACAACCTTTCTCCATGGTGATTTGGAAGAGGAAATATATATGGAACAACCACAAGGATTTGAGGTCAAAGGTAAGGAGAAACTAGTGTGTAGATTGAAGAAAAGTTTATATGGCATGAAGCAAGCACCTCGACAATGGTACTTGAAATTTGATAGTTTTATGGCTGAGCAAGGCTATAGCCAGTGTAATTCTGACCATTGTGTTTATTTTAAGAGGTTGGATAATGACAGCTACATTATTTTATGTTTATATGTTGATGGCATGCTTGTAGCTAACATGGATCACATAAGTAAGAGCTAAAACAACAGTTAGCAAAATATTTTTCTATGAAGGATTTGGGGGCAACAAAACAAATCCTTGGTATGAAAATTTGTAGAGATAGGAAAAATAGGAAATTGTTTTTATCTCAGACTAATTATGTTGAAAAGGTGTTGCAGAGATTTCATATGGAGAATGCAAAATCTGTCAACACACCTTTGCATAGTCATGTTAAATTGACTAAGGATATGTGTCCAAAGACACAAGAGGAAGAAAAAATGTCCAAGGTACCATATGCTTCAGCTGTAGGCAGTTTAATGTATGCCATGGTATGCACGAGACCAGATATTGTACATGCCGTAGGAGTTGTCAGCAGGTATTTGAGTCATCCCGGAGTTGAGCATTGGAATGCGATAAAATGGATTCTTAGGTACTTGAGAGGTACATCTAATAAATGTTTATGTTTTGGGGGCTCTAATACTGATTTAAAAGGCTATGTTGACTTAGATTTGGTAGGGGATATAGATACTAGGCGGAGTACCATAGGTTATATTTTTATAGTTGGTGGGACAACAGTGAGTTGGATATCTCGATTGCAAAAGGTGGTTGCTTTATCCACCATATAGGTAGAGTATGTTGCTGCAACATGGGTGGCAAAGGAGATGATATGGCTGCAACTTTTCATGGATGAGTTGGGAAAACAACAGGTTGGAAATTACTTGTTTACATACAACCAGAGTGCTATACATCTTGTAAAGAATTCTGCCTTGCATTCTAAAACAAAACACATACAGTTGAGATATCATTTCATTCGGTCAGTGTTGGATGATGGACAAGTCAAGTTGGACAAGATACATACAGATGTCAATCCAACGGATATGTTTATGAAGGTGGTGACAAGGGAGAAGCTGAGCTCCTCTTCAACTTCAGTTGGCCTTCAAGGTTGAATTCAAGTATAATAGAGCAGCAGGGTCCAAGGTACTTATTTCTAGTGGGAGCTGCAAGTGCAACAGTGTCGTCCAGGATCAGTCTCCAAGTGGGAGATTGTTGGTATGTGGCGACTGATCATGCTATATTATACACCTTGACATGTATCCTATTTTTTCGCGTTGTCACTGAAAAAGGGAAAAATCAATGAAAAAAGAAAAAAACCTGATTTTGTAGAACCTTAATTTGGAAGCTTTTAAGCTTGTTAAAGAGGGGTTCAGATGGGGGTTACAACATGATGAAAAATGTGATTATTCGCAAGATTGTAATAGGTTTTTACACTGGATAATAAAATCATTGGATGGCTGTGGTTTGGTGGATGTATCCCAGATTGGGTGAACCATGTTAAATTCTCTATATTATAATTTATTCTGTGTGTTTTAGTTTCTCTGTTTATTACTTAAATCTGCATTTAATTGTTAGATATCTGCCTTTCTAACCCTAACACAACACTTATCACACTACTTATAAATTTCTATTGCATTGACATTCACACAATCTTTGATAAATAATTGAAATGAATAGTAATCCTTTCCTTGAATAGAAGCTAATAGTTCACCATCCATAACATAAACACATGATGTGATATGAAAACTTATAAATAACCCTTGATTATTTTGAGTCAAAAGATAGTGAATACAATGTTGGAGAGAAAGATAGGTCAATATTCAAAATTAAAGAAATACACTTAAGTATTTGAGTCATATTTTGTTATTATAGAGAAATATTACAATATTTCCTATATGTGCTATCAAATAGCTTAAACTGTGCAAAAAGAGCTTATAGAGAATGAGATGAAAGAACAAAAAATTAGAATGCTTTAAAATTTTGAATGAGGCTTGGGATTCCCTTGTATAACATAAGGGAAGCAACAAGCAAAGAAATGAAGAACCTCATCCCAAAACTTTTCAATAACCAAATTCTCTGATAGGGGGCATAGGAATAAAAGCATGGATCCACTCGCAGGCCGGGTAAAAAATTATACTTTTCATTCCATGCCTTAAACATATCCTCAAAAGGCCAATTATGAGCTAAGAGATTTTTTGAATTCTCCAAATTTTGATGATACTTGGCATCAAGTAAAGCACTAGCCTCTCTACAAAAAGTTTCCATCTTTTTTTTCTACATTGACCGTCTTGTCTGAATAGGAATCAAGCTGATTTAAATCAAGTTTGTCATCTTTGCAAACCAGAGGGAGGAGTGTGGGGATTAGAATATTGAAACTATCCTTCCATTTCTCTAGGGCCTTCAAATACCCATTATCTTCTAACAGGTAGGGTACAACCCTTTTGTCAACATTTATGAAAGAGTTCATTCTTGCTTGTGTAACTTCAATTATACTTTCCAAATACCCTTTATGATTCTGTAACATCTTGACAATCTCAAAAGTATGATAGATATTAGGTGGCGCATTAGATGTGTTTGTAGATTCCTTATACATACCTTCCAAAGATGAAAAAATTTAGGATTTAATTGTTCAAATATACATTTGAGCCACTTTTGATCCCCACTTGCTCTGGTAATGAAATTTCTCAAATTTAGATATGATGCAAGGGTATTTTCCAGCCTTCTTAAGATTTTAGACATTCTATGCTCCATGATGCATGTTGCAATGCACACATTCTCCTTTTGCTGATTCTGCTGAGCATTCTTCAACTACTCTTCCAACATTTGAATCTTTTCTTTAAGCTTAGTGTTTTCAATCATCACATGAGCAGGGGGTACTGTAGAAGAGGAGCCTACTTCCTACACACTTTCAAGAAGGAATGTTTTTGAGCCAATAATACCTACTATTGGTTGTAAGCTTCCATGAGATCATTATGTTCCTTTAACACTACATTAAGTCTATCTTGAAACCTTCAAACACTAGACTTGGAAACATCTACCACTAATGCAACAACTTCAGGGCACAAGTGTTAGACACCCTCTTTACAATCAAGATCCCTTTGATACCCTTACCCTTCGATGCTTCAACAATTGTAGGCTTGCTTGTAGTTGAGGCAAGGGCCCAGATTGCAAGGGCTTCCTAATGTTCAACAAACCCTGATCTTGATAAATGTACCATTCAAGGAGCAGTATTAATCCACTATCTTCCACCATTCTTCTCCCTTCGTCAGGTGTAATGTTTTTGCACTCAAAATTCATTTATGCCCTTACCTTTGCAGATACTTCATCATACTTTTCTCTAGGAACATCTAATTTTTCCAACTAAAGTATTTTAAGGTACTCCTCCCTCTTTGATCTCAAAACAAATTCTTTAAACTCTTGGGATTTTATAAAATCATCATCAGACATGAATTATGAACAAGCCAATTTCCTCACATCATTGAGGTTATCTCTCCCCATAGCCACGTCCAACTCAAACCTTTGTTGAAGAAGGCCAACAATATATGGTCTTGGGGGGGGATGGCATATATTTCTAAATTTCATCCATGGTGATATGAACATCTTCACTTTCATTTGGATTGATGAGATTTTCAACCAACAATGGCGGTTGCTCAACTTTCATCCTCTTCCGTGGTTGCTCTCTTGGGGGAGAACCAGAATCCACACAGATTGTTTGAGGAGAAGGAGAGGGAGTGACCTGTGGTGGGTCGGATTGCACATTTTCTCTAATAAAGGCCCTTGGAAAAGAGGCTTTCTATAGTGAGGTCAGGTCTAGGCCACTTTATTGGTTTCTCTTCAAGGATAGGGGCCTTACCTACAACTCTGTCAAAATTCTTCAACATCGCCTTAATCCTGGAAATTGGGTAAAAAATATCAAAAAATGCTCCATGATAATCCTTATCATTCTTTATCCTTGCAGCCTCTTCCTTGTTGAATGTAAACCATTTCGCCTTTCTATTTTTTTACCTCAAATCAATCCTTACAATTTCTTATGACATCTTCGTTTAAATCAACTTGATGGAAAAAATCAGACCTTCTGAGCCTTTTTCTAACCTCCTATATGAAACCTTCAAGGCCAAAATCCATGGCATTTAACTAAGATAACCTATATTCCCCAATCATTTCTTTCAACATATCCAAGCCCTCTCTGATAAAAGTGAAATTAGAAAAAGGTGGTAACATAAGGGAAAAAAAAACCCTTTCTTTTGTTTTCCTAAATGAAATTGACCAATCTTATTCAATTGCCACATAATTTCCATGAATTCCAACCTGGGTGACACATATCTGGGTAGCACATAGGGGACTTTAGGGCACCCATGTATTCTAATAACAATTGAGTTGTCATTGAGGTAAAAAACTCCCCAGTTATGTTGTACTTCTAACTCTGGTCTCCTTTTTTTGGGCCTAAGGAAATCCAAAATTTCTATGTAATTTGACTCTAGGTAGACCCTCACCCAACCTTTCCATGACTTGTCTTACAAAGCAATTCTCAAAAAAAATATAGTCGGACTCATTACATTGTTTGTCCAAAATATGGGTCCAACATTACATTAGGAGATCGTTGCCCTCTTTATCTTTCATGTTTAGTTGTAAAAATATGTTGAAATGATCTTTCCCTTTCTACAAAAGCATATGGAAAAGGAGAGAATACCACATGAAAATCACCTCCAAATCCTTACCACTTTGCCTTCTCTTAATGTCCACCAACCGATTATGAATAGCCTCAGCTAAAAAGTTGGCATAGTCAAAGTCACTATTGACAAAAGGATATTGTATATCAACAACCATATACATAAAAGGTGCCTACATTTTTGAGTCTACATCTTCTCCCAACACATGGCATAATGCCCAATATTTTCTTTTGAAATAGTCTTCAAAAGACTTGACATCAAAAAGCTCATGTTCGATATCAGGGATTCTCAATGACTTTCCATAGAAGCTTTTATGCCTAAACCTAGGGAGCCATTTCACTATGAAGCTATTTCTGTCTTGCTTGTATTTTATTATGAAAGAAGCAAGGTCTATAACCTTATTTGCGGCCACATTGAGTCTAAAAGCCTCACAAATAAGCTCCCTAGTTATATCCATTACGAAACTTCCATCCAATGCCCTAATTACTTTGATATTTTCATCATACCCAGAAGCAAGGCGTTTGATGAGTTCCACATTTGTAAAGAAATTAGGAACAACAAACTTCCCAAATTCATATGTCCATGCATTAGAAACAATGGAACGACAATTTTTTTTCCATACCATTGTAGGAACAATTCCCACCTAGTGAATGTGTCATATTGGTATTTTAGCTCAACATCTCTGCAATTTCTAGCTATGTCTACCATCCCCTCTACTACATTAAGGCCGAGGTTACATTGACATTGAGGCTTTTTTGAGGAACCCGACAACTAGGCCAAAATATTATCCTCAAAGGGTCTTTTAGATGTAGAGCCAAAGGATTGGGTGTTTGACCAACTCATAATTCCAGAATGATTTAAAATTGATTTCTATAGTATTTTGCAACATAGTTTGCAAACCTGATTATGAGCTTCAAGAATAATAATGGTGAGTTTTTCCAAGAAGGGCGTACCAATTTTTTAGTTCAACTCAAGTTGACGTAGAACAGGCGCACCTCTGCGGTTTTTGCTACTATGCCAGACCAAATAAATGAACTAAAAATTTATGAAGGAAATGTTGTTATATGGATCCTAATCAGAATCAGAGGTTAAATTTTCCACACTTTTATCAACACAGTTTCCCCCCAAATTTATCAACGAGGGTTTGGGGGCAACGCCCCTTGGCACGCTCCCTGTCGCAATATAGGGCGGGGTCGAGGGGCAGCACCCTTGAAACCTCAAATGAATTTTATTATTTTATAAAGGCGTTAGGAGTTATTTTTCTATTGGATGACATAAAAAGACCTTATTTTGTAACCGACATAAGTCTTGATAAAATGGCTAAGGGTTAGAGTTTCCATTGATATTGTATTGTAGCATTTGTAGCGGTATTGAGTTGCAAGGATTGTTGGTTGTAATCGGTTCAATTTGCTGAATAATAATATTGGAATCTCTGATAGTGGATGTAGTCCGAGTTTAGGTGAACCATGTTAAAAATTGTCTCTCGAGTTGCTATTATTTTTTGTGTTTTTCATTCCTCTATTTAATCTTTATTTGCATTTAATTGATATTTTTTGCATGCAATTCCTAATAGGAAATTATAAGCCATTATCCATCACATCCGATATTACTTCTTGTTCGCATGAGTGTAGTTTATTCATCTACTCGTTTATCGATTTTGAACATGGTCCATCCATCTAGAAAGCGACATACAAATCTAAAATTTCAATGATGAGTAAAGCCTCAATTTTCTTGAAAAGGATGCAACCGTACCCTCTATCCAACAAAATTCTCCCACGTACCACATGAGAATATCATCAAATAGTGTCCTTCCACGGCTCCGTAACCAAGAAAAGGATATTCTACTATGGGCCCGTGGACTTGCGGAATCCTTTATCTTTTACCACGTAACGAACATAAAACAATAAAATTACAGAAAAGTAAAGGTTTTGATTTTGATTTTATATCTAATATTAAAGGGGTACTTCCTAGCAAAAGGGGAAGCGAGACTCATGACATCGATACCCATAAATCATAACTTAAAGTGTCCTGCAGTTCCACAACCAAGAAAAGGACATTCCGCTATGGGCTTGCAGACTTGTAGAATCCTTTATCTTCTGCCACATAATGAACATAAAACAATAAAATTACAAAAAAGTAAAGGTTTTGATTTTGATTTTATATATGATATTAAAGGGGCATTTCCTAGCAAAAGGGGATGTGAGACTCACGACATCAATACCCGTAAGTCATAACTTAAAGACCAATCAATAAGTGAACGATGTCAACAACAAAACATAAGAATGTTAGGGTTTTAGGATAATAGGGTTTGAGAAAGCCCTAGGTTGTAGACCTAACAACCCTAATTTAACTAGTTGAGGATTACCAAGAATTTTACGCTAGGGTTTTAGGATAATAGGGTTTTAGAAAGACCTAGGTTGCAAACCCAACAACCCTAATTTAACTAATTGAGGATTACCAAGAATTTTACACTAGGGTTTTAGAATAATAGGGTTTTAGAAAGCCCTAGGTTGTAGACATAACAACCCTAATTTAACTAGTTGAGGATTACCAAGAATTTTACAAAAGGGTTTTAGGATAATAGGGTTTTATAAATCCTTAGGTTGCAGACCTAACAACCCTAATTTAACTAGTTGAAGATTACGAAGAATTTTATATTTCAAATTGTAGTTGATATTTTATATTGTATTCCTTGAAATTATGCATCAGATTGAATAAATTAACATATTATTAATAATTTCATATTTTAATTGTGTTAAACATGTAATCAATGATTCATCACTCGACTCAATGCTTAATAACATATTAACAACAATATCATATACAATAATGAACATCAACAATTGTTCAATGTGTATCTAGTAGTTGAAACCAAAGTTTTTCTTCAATTGATAAAATAAATAATACAGATAGTTGAACATCAACACATTGCTGAATTTGAGTTTTCTATTGATTTTCAAATGAAGGAATACATAGAGGCAATACAAAATCTTGCTCAAAGACAACTCTACTGAGAGCTTAGTTGGAACTTGGAAACTCATATTATCAATATCAAATCATTTTATCAACTTTTGCACCAACTTCCACTGTTCAAGTGATGGAATTGTCAATTGTTCCAACTGATGTTGTCTGACTTGAAAATTTGTTAACAATGTATGATTGAATTTGGATCTTGGCTTGAATGTTTCAGCCAAAGTTACATTCAAGGCTATCAACAGTTTGATGAAATCCAAATAGTTCGCCTCATCCGAGTTTTGAGGAAATTGGTCCAAATCAATCTTCCTTGCACCCTCCATCTTCTTTATGAAACCATCCTTTCCAATGAATCACTCATTTGTGTCAAAAGCATCTAGCAAACCAAGCTTTGTCATGTTCCTTACCTTTTCATCCAACTTCTTCATCTTTGTTACAACCAGATTCACAAATTCTATTGTTTCACGCATTCTTGAACACTTTTGAATGATAGATGACACCTTCATTGAGGCTTCAATCCGATTATTGATCCCTTTTGATTTCAAATCATTTTCATTGGCTTTGTAGACTATTTGTTGAACTTGATTTGCAAATTTATCTGCTGCCAACACATTTTTGTTGTCCATTAAATATTTGTTGAGCTTCTTATAATGTAGTCTCATAGTATCAATCAATTGAAACAATTCACAAAAATGATGAATCCTTTGCATTATTTCCTCCTAGATATTTTGTTTCGTATGCATCATTGTTTCTCTAAAAAATGCAGTTAACTTATTTTGACAAGAGTTTATTTTATTTTTTGCTTCCATCAGCTCTACGACCAATCTTTCATTTTTTTCTCCCTTTCTCCAATTTTTGTTCCCACTTTTCATTTTCTTTCCAAATGCTTTGTCTTATTTTTTTTGAAGTGGATTTTTCCTCATCATATTTATTTTTTCTCATTTAACCTTTGCTTTAGTTCATTCAATTCCACCTCTATTTGTTTATCCTCTTTTCTTGTTGATGTAGAGGCAATTTTTTTTAATTCATGCTCTTGTTATCTGCTGCTTTCCTCTTTGCTTTCTCATTTGCTAGGTCTTCCTGTAACTTTTCTATTTGAATTTGCAACCTTTTTTCTCTCTCTTTTTCTTCAACAGTGATGTGTACACCAATTCGTTCTTCTTTGATACATTAATTTTGTTAGTATTTTTGAATCTGAAAAAATCCAATTGGAAACTGCTCACTTGAAATTCAGATCGATCCATCTGATTTGCTGGTTTATTTTGAACTATGGGAACACCGAATGTGTACTCCATATTTTTTTATTTGTGTCAAATGTGGGTAATACCATGGTTGTTGCATGCTCTAAAGTTACAGTAGATGAACTCTCCATCAATTGCTTCCTTTCTTTTTTAAACAGTTCTGATTTCTTTTTAAACTCATCAATGTAATCAAAACTTGGGAATGCAGGAACAATGGAATGCTTGAATGGTGAAGGACTAGGAGTACTTGCAGTTGTTGTTGTAGCCACACTAATTGGGGGAGTTCCTGGAAATAACTCCTTTGTGGTGGAACTAGTAGTTGGACTTGGACCTATCAAAATCTTTTCCCTCTTCAGTATGCCTTGATCACTTGGTGTTTGTGTGGTATATTGTATTGTTGTTCTCTTGTGTGTAATTTGTTGTTGTAGCACATGTTGAACACTACTAGTACTACTACCCATACCATCACCACCTATGGCAGTGCCAATTGCACTAGGTTCTCCACCATGGGCATGTCCTAGTTGCGATTGTATCTGACCTTGAGGATAGTATGATAGCACAAAATTGCAATGATCAAAGATAGATAAGTATGATAGCTAAAATGATAAAATATACTTATCTCAACTTGCAAAGATAATGATAATGTTTTTTTTCTTGTGATCTAGATAATGAGCTCTTGATAATGTACTCTAGGGGATATGAGTAAATGAAGACTTCTATTTATATGCTTCACTTGATTTTTTATCAATGGTGTAAATGAATTAAAAGGACGAATAGATAAGAAAAAATGAGACAGGATAGGAGCTATAATTTAGTAAATAAGTAAGATTAAATTAAATAAATAAATTTATTTAATTCATGAGAGTGTAGTTGGGGAAATAAATAAAATATTAATTTTATATATTTATTTTGGAGGGAAAGATAATTTAAATTTAAATAAATTTATTTAACTATTAAGAGGAGTGTTAGCTAATTGAATAATTATAGTGGACCAAAGATAAATTAAATTTTATTTTAATTAGCATTGGAGGGAAAATGATAAAATGATGAATTAATTAAATAATTAAAAATTATTTAATTAAAATGGATAGAAGACTTGATAAGATAGTGATAACATGATAGATGAAAATGTAATAGTCATTTTTGGGTGTCTATATACATTTTTTCTTTCCCTTTTCATGTTTGATAACACCTCAATGAGGTTTTCACTAGGGAACTTTGATATTTTTTAATTTCTTCTATCATTTAATTTTTTGGACTAGGGAACTTGACCTACTCTCTAAAATATGCTAAAGAAGTGAGGTCATTTTCAAATCCTTTCTTATGATCTTTGATAGGGATACCATCACAGATCCCTATGAATCTAGTAATAGCCTCATTGATCTAAAATTTATTAAAAGATAAAGGATCTTGTTAGTCACAACTGATTAGTTTAGGATAGGTGAGTGGTAAGTCAATTATACAAATATAAGTTTTCAAGAAGAGGTTTATGATGTTGAGATCATTGAAGGAGTCAACTTGATGAACCTTAGATTGATGCTTTCAATGTTGGGAGAGGGATCTTCCACAAGTGTGACAATGTCATTAGGTTCATTGAATTCCTCATTGGGTGGTATGTATCTCAATCCTTGATTTTTTTTATTTTTCTTGATGATAACTCAATCAAGAACACCTTGTTGATGGAACCTAAGACATTTGTCCTTGTAATTCATTTTCTTACAGATCTGAAGGGTTTTAGGGTATGTCTCTTTGAGGAAACATGGTATAAACTATTTGTATTGATAGATCCAATAAATGGCAACTCCTTCAATAGCCTCATTGGTGATAATACTTTGTGGACAAATGTATTGGTACCAAAATGTAGAATTCTTTATGCATTCTTCAAACATGGATGGGGTCAAACATGTTGAGAAACAAGATAAAACTATTGTAGTAAAATATTTTAAAAGTATATGCAAATCTGAAATATTTTTCTATAGACAAGGATCACCATAAATAATTAAGTGATTGCATAAAATGAACAGTAAGAAATAAATTAGCATACCATACCAACACACGATTTAAATGGAGAAACCCTTTTGAGGAAAACTCCACATGAGAAATAGAAAAAATATGTATTTAATCTTTAAGAATGAGATACATCCAACACACTAATAGTCTCTTCATTATGCAAACACTCCAACAACACCTATGTACTTATAAAACAATATCATGTAAAAACACTATCTCATACCCTCAATATATAGGCATAGAGACAAAGAACAAATTTAAATGGTTTACCAAATGAATGGATTCCTGAACCATGGTAACATGGAAAAACTCCATTCCCACCTTAGAGAGCATATTTTAAGAATATAAAATGAATAAATGACATCAAATTGACTTCATATGGGTGTTTATCAATTGACTCAAAAAATATTAAATTTAATTATGAAGCCATATTTGCTTCCATAAATCCTAACAAATCACATACCCAAGTATAGTATTCCATTTTGGAGTGGCCAAATCATGCAAATCCTATCCATTATATGATATTCTCCACTCCTCAATCCTAGTGAATAACATTAGGAAAGTGCAATAAGCAAGTCCAAATTCAATCATAACTATCACCGTTGTGATCCACCTCCTTCATGAAAGCTTATGAAAAATAATGCTAAGATTCTCATGGAATCATAAGTATTAAGTATTTTCCAATTACACCCTAGGCATCCAAGGACACTTTTCAAGAGTATTGGAGATGCAAAAATTATACATAATATTGTAAGGTAAATGGTGCCATAATCTCAAATTTGTCTTGCTTAGTACTATACATTACAAATACATCCATGAGAATAAAAAATATAATTAAATAGGAGAGTCAAGGTTCATGGCCTTTCTACACCAAAATTACTAATCTGTGGTCACTAGCTTTATAGGTGAATTTGAAACATTATTCAAAGTGACAACCTTCTCTACAAGACCTTACCACTTTCAACAATTTCTCACACAAAGTGATACTAAACATGAACATGCTTAGTATGTGCATGATACACAAGATTATTAGCCAACAAATGTCACTTTGACTCACATCTAATTTTAATATTCTTGTAATCAAAATTAATATTTGTACCAAGTCTCTATAACTAAACTACCTCTTTATAGGAATTTGTAGTAGGTATATACTCTTTTTTCATGGTGTGAAAAGATATATTTGGCTACATTTTACTCATCCAACTCATTGCAACTCCAAATGGAAAAACCCATAGCCACTAGTGAACCTTCAAATATCCAAGTCACATGCCCAATCTACATCAACAAATTCTTGTATGTCCAATGACTTTTCCACATCATCAATACCATGATAATATAAATAGTGATCAAAATTTTCATATAAATATCCAAATACCCTCTTAACAAAAGTATAAATATTTCTACTAAAATTAGACATAACCTACTAAAAAATTCCTCTACTTGGACAATATCTGGTCAAGTGCAAACTATTGCATATATCAAACTACCAATAACACTAGAATAAAGCACATTAGACATCCCATCAATAGGACACATGACTAAAGTAATCTTAGTACCAACATGAAATATAATACTCATTGGTTTTATAGTCACACATACTAAACCATCATATGATACTATACACATTCTTACTCTAACTCAACCAAATTTTTATGTAACTGATCCCTATTGATCTCCATCCCAAGAATTTATTTTTCTACCCCAAATTCCTTCATGTAAAATGTGCTTCAAAATTAAGTTTTGAACTCCTTAATCATCACCTTGTTGTTGCCAAAAAATGAAACATCATCTACATACAAAATAATGATTATATATGATCATCAATAATTTTAATATAAACACAACAATCATACTCATTCCTAACAAAACCAAAACTTAATGTAAAAGCATCAAACTTTTGGTACCACACCCTAAGTGACTATTTTAGACCATATAATGATCATATCAACTTGAAAATTAATTATTCCTTCCCTTTCACCTCAAAATAGTTAGGTTGTCACATATAAGTCTCCTCCTCAAAATACCCACGTAAGAAAGTAGTTTTAGCATCAAATAACTCAATTTAAAAATCACAATCTACAACAATAGATAAAAGGAACCTAATAGAAAAAAAACTTAGCAATAGGCTCGAGAAAATTTCAGCAAAATCAACTCCCTCTCTCTAGGAGCAGCCCTTAGCCACCAATATGACCTTGTAATACTCTAATTGATCATGGTTGAGTCCAAGAAGTTGGGTCTATTTTTTTACCAAAAAGTAAGTCTTTTCCTTGAAAATCAAAGTTTGTTATATATAGTTGGAGTAAATATTTGAAGCACTTACATATAGAATATCAATATGGTGTAAAAAATATGAAATATTGGATTTTATTTATATTTTCAAATATGTAATTTATTCTTACTTAGATGATAAAATTTGGTTTTTCATAGGATGTACAAAAGTATATTTTCTAAAATTGCATGTTTTGGGTCAAAACATGCATGTGTAAGACCAACATAATTTGACCTAAATGAAAGTATTTTTCTAATTAAAGATGCATATGATGGTGAAGTTTGGTAAGGATATTTTTTGTAATTTTTAATAAATATTTATTTTATTGGCCCTAATTTGTGTTTTTTAAAACCCTTGTGTGCGACCAACATAATTTGAGCTAAAATAATTGTAAAATATTTTTTTCATCAGGTAGAGAAAGCAATCTAGATTGGCTAGACATATTTTTTTGAAAAAAAATTAAAATCAAGTTATTAAAAAATAGTAATATATTCAATTTCAAGTTTATGAGTTGCTTTATTTACAAATTAATAAATAAGTAAACAAATATATCCAATAGTAATTTTTTTACATGTTTTAAAACTACACATTATCATCTGTAATGAGTTTTCATTAGTCCAATTTTGAAAAAAAATTGTCATCCATATTGCTAAAGTTGGTTTTGCTCTTGCTATTAACATGACATTGTACTTGCAAGTTCAAAGCTAATGGTTGGATCGCCAAGCCTTAAAAAGAAAAATTATGGGTTTTAAATTTAAAATTTTATGGAACATGTACCCATTCCAAAATGTGTATCCATTTTAAAAAGGAATATGTATATGGTCTGAATAGAAATGAGTACCCATTTCTTTTTAAAATGCATACTCATTTTAAAATAGATATCAATTTCTTTTTAAAATACCTACCCATTTGAAAAACCAAAACAAGTACCCATTCCATACAAGTAGGAGTTTAAGATCGAGCACCCATTCCTAAATGGGTACACAATTTTTTTATGAAATGTGCACTTGTTCTTGTCAATATTTTTTTCCTCCATGAGACTTCTACTAAATGTAGTCTCAAATCCTTGCAACCACCCTCATCTATATTGAATTTATTTATGTAAACCCACGTGCAACCAATGGGATTTCTTCCCTAAAAAAATGACAAAATCTCAAGTGTCACAATTTTCCAAGACCACAATCTCCTCATACATGGCCTATATATAAAACTCACTATCCTCCAAAGAGAGAGCCTCCCTAAAATATCTGGGTTCACAATCAATACTCAACAAAAATACACAATAAAAATTTGGTGGGTTATACTTAAAAATTGGATTGCATTATCTTGTGGATCTCCTCAAAGTAGGAGTAATGAGATTTGTTTGTTATTCTATGTGATCAACTTTCACATCATCATTTAAACCCTCTTCTTCACCTTCATCCCTTGATCCATCTAACATTTCTTCCACATGTGCATCTTCTTGTTTCTTTATTTTTAATTCAAAGTGCACTACTATTGTTGTTTCTTTATTTTTATTTCAAAGTGCACTACTATTGTTGTTTCTTTTTCTTTTGGTTATTATTCACCTGAATAATTTCTAAGCTCCCTAAAAATTACATTCTAGAAAAAATAATTTTCTAGGTTGGAGGATTCCAAAGCTTATAATCTTTAACACTCTCATTGTAACCAATGAAAATGTATTTCAACAATTTCAAATCTAGTTTAGATTACTTTTTATAAGGCACATGGACATAATCCTCACAACCAAGTATCCCTTAAATGTGAAACTAAAGGCTTCTTACATGTCCACACTTCATAAGATTTTTATCAACTAGATTTGAACAAAGAGATCAATTAAAAAGAAATACTTACAACCTCTTCCAAAAAGCATCAATATATCTATGTACTACTTATCATTCTTCTATATCTCATTAGTAAGGTTTATATCATTATTTCTACAATTCCATTTTATTTTGATTATATGGGAAAAGCAGGTTTCGAATGGACCCAAAACCATTTACAAATAGGTTTTAACAGAACCTGAAACCCGAACATGGATGATCATGCTGCCAAAAGAAAAATCAATGAACTACCAAAAGTGAAACAATAACAACACTTCAAAGGATTAGCAAGACAACCCAAACCTGCAGCAAAACCAAGATGCAAAAAATGGTTTTGAAAGGAACCAAAAACCCAATAAAACTAGGTTTTTATAGGGACCTTGAACCCAAAGGTTTTAAAGGGACCTTAAACCCTTTACAACTAGGTTTTGGCAGGGACCATGAACCCTTATACATCAATTGCAACAACCAAAAAACAACAAACTAATCACTCAGGAAAACAAAAGAACCACCTGAGACACTCAGGAAACCATCAACGTGTAACAACTAGTCAGCAACATAACACATAGCATCAACACCCACCCAACTCTCCAAGCCGAAAACTAAATGATTAGAAAAAATAAAGCCCATCAACACCCCCTCTCCACCTCTATAGGAGTAGTCACCATGGAAACCCAAGTTTCCATTGCAGAGGAACCCCAACCAATCTGCATTCCACCTTCATAGGAATGGCCTCCTCCTCAATAAAAGTTGCACTAGGGAAAAATCACAGAAGAAGTGTGAAAAAACCACCACACCAACAAAACCCATCTCCACCTCAAAAGGATAGGTCTCCACCTCCATAGGAGAGGTCTCCACCTCAATACGAGACATCAACTATAGGATACAGAAGAAAGCCAACACTCTAGAAAAAAAGAGTTAACATAGTAACCAGGGGAACCAACAACAATAGGTTCATCAAGATGAACAAAGCAACCTTGTCAAATCCAAACCAAGGGTGGATACAACACCCATAAATTCCTGTGAAAGAAGAGAAATCAATGAACTAAACAACTTAATATCCACCTCAAAAGAGGAACACCCATAAGAAGAAAGGGAAACCAAGACTCCCTTAGGCACAAAGAACAATTGGGACAACAAAAAAACCATGCTGGAAAAACTAGCCAACAACTTCACAGCCAAACCCAGAGTAGCAGCAACACCAAACTGCACCAAGAACACTAGGGACTTGAAAGAAAAAATCCCATCCAAGAAGGAAAAATCTAGGAAAATCCCAGCCAAGAAGGAAAACTCTAGGAAAATCCTAGACAACAAGAGAGGCACCAAAGGATAAGCAACAACAACATGAGTAGCCTCATGACCAAGCAAAGCAAATAGTACCAAAGAAAATCCACTGGGACCCGAGAGAAGCAGGACAAGGCAAGGAAAGCCCCCAAGTAGAGAGAGTAGAGAGAAGGCAAGACCATGAAGCACAACCTCTGACCCTACATGCTAGTTAGGGTCTAAAACATGCCAAAAAATCTCCATAGGCAACTCCACCATAGGAAAACCAAAACCCACATCCCACATCAAAGAGGAAATCCCATAGAAGCACAACCCTAAAGCCACAACGAAAAAATACTCCAACCAAGAGGCACTGGAATAGACAAGGCTAGGAGAGCCCACAAGTGGAAATAGTAGAGAGAAGGCATAACCATTAAAATAAACATCCGACCCTACATGCCAGTCAGTGTCTAAAAAATGCCATAATCTCTCCACAATCAAACCCATTATAGGCACCCCAAAAACCACAACCAACACCAAACCAAGAGCCTCAAAAAATTCCAGCACCAAAGGCATCGAGACAGCCAAGCCCTTAGGATGAAGCAAACAGGAACCCAACCGCACACCCAGTAAAGAAGAACTGGGAAAAACCCCATAGGGCGAATGCAATAGCTAGACCCAAAATACAACTCCCTAGTAGGAAAAAAATAGCAACCAACACCAAACCACAACATCCCAGAAGGATGATAGCATAAAACAAATTTGTAACAGTGTATCCTAGGTCAAAGACAATAGCCAACACCACTCCTCTGCAACCCCACAGAACAACACCAATAGCAAGCAAGGAGAGCCCGTGCAAAAAGGGAGTAGAGAGTAGGAAAAACAATAAAGCTCAACAACAAACCCGACATGCCAGTCAGAGTCAAAGGATAGCCAGAAACTCTCCACAAACCTTCTAGCCATAGATAAACCAGACTGCACTTTGAAAGCAAAAAATGATATAGAGCCATGATAATATCAGACGCCCCCACTTAAAGAGAGAGCAGCCAAGCATCATCATCATCATCAGATTTAGAACCACCATCGTCCTCTGTATCTGAGGATTTCAAAATCCACGTCTCGCTCCTCTTCCCGCTCTATAAGATGTATTTTATAGAAAAATACTTGCATTCTTATAAAATTCATCCAATTCCTTGGGGTAAGATTCACCACCATTGTTAGATCTCAACACCCTTACCTTATAATTTTTTTTTTACTAAGGATATAAATTCCTTAAATAAACATAAACATTGTGACCATCATTGGAAGATTTTTTGTGAAAGAATTTGAAATTTTTTTCTTGTGTTTGTATTCCTTCTTCACATGTCCCTTCTTACCATAATTCCAACACTTTACTCTTCCTTGGGGTTTTAGAACATATTTATTAGACTTTGATTTATCTGTCTTCTTATCCCTTTTAGATCCTCTTTTTTATTTGGACCTTCCTTGTACATGCAAAGCATCTTTCAAGCCTTTGTTCATAGATTTCCTTTTCATCTCCTCTAAAAGTAGAGTGGAAATAAGATTATCCATTTTTGGCTTTACAACACTATCACTAGTGGAAACAATTAGAATTTTCAAAGATTTGGGTAAAGATCAAAGTAATAAGATGTATTTATCCTTTTCTTCCAAATTAAAATCTATAGAACCAAGTTGAATCAAATTCAAAATAGATTTAAAAGGGTTTGCAATAGAATCACCATCTTTTATTTTTAATGAATACAACTATCTTTTGAGATATAACTTATTAGTAGTAATTTTGGCTCGATAAATATCACCTATCCTTTTCTACAACTTATAAACTGTGGTAGTCTCCTTTTGAAGTATTCAAGAGGAATTTTTTCAAGACACAACCAAATGATTGCTCATGCATCCTTATCTAGTTTTGAACAATATTCACATAAAAAATTGAATAAATTATTTTCTTATGAAACATGCAACCACTGATCTATTTCTTCAATTAGATCTTAAATCTTCAACTTCCACATATCATATCTAGTACCATTGAATTTCTCAATATCCATATGAAAATTACAAGCCATGGTTTTCAATCATTTCCTTAAATTTAAAAACAATACAATGCAAAAGCTTCCACTATAACCATAAAACCTTCAAAACTTAATAGAAAGGAATCACTCTCTTTGTAGAACCATTAAATATAATACCAAATGTTGAGAAACAAAGTGAAACTACTACAATAAAATATTCTAAAAGTATATGAAAATTTAAATATTTTTCTTTAGACAAGAATTACTATAAGATAAATAAGTGATTGCATAAAATCAACAATGAGATTCCTTGTTTATGGGAAGTGTCGGGTTATCCCTCTATTAACCCAAGAATTAACATAAAGTGGTAACCACCAGATGAAGGATGGGTGAAGGTTAATTTCAATGGAGCATCTAGGGGAAACTTGAGGCTTTCTAGTGTGGGTTGCATTCTAATAGACCAATTAGGTAAGGTCATTGTGGAAGAGGCAAGAAGATTTCTAGAAGGAACCAATAACAAAGCTAAGATGTAGGCAACATGGATAGGGATAAATTTGTGCAGATGGATGGGTTTCAAAAGGATTCATCTAGAGGACGATTTGATGATTATAATCAATTCCATACACAAAAAGGAGATGCCCGATT
>VDFB02111176.1:0-69669 GCA_007258455.2 Sequoia sempervirens
AAGCCTCATGGTGATGTTTCTGTACACGGGTACAAAGTACATGAATAAGCTCCATTTGTAGGTGAGAAGGCCCCTATCGAGAAGCATTCATGTGCTCCCACTATATGTAGCAAAAGGTTATGACACCAAGGTATTGGTACCAAAAATATGGAAGAGAAAGGTAAGGAGCATGCATTGTTTGCACCGGGAATATGCAGGAAGATAAGGTATGGACACGAATCTTATGGAAGACAAAGCTCACTGATTGCTATCACAAATATCCCTTTAGAAAGTGAAATGGAGACAGACTCGGGCTACCAATAGTACCTCATGATGCTAAATCAAGTTGCAATCCTAGGAATGGAGGTATTGTCAGTACCGCCAATATCTATCAAAACTCCAAGTGGGCATGATGGCTTTGTGCCAAGAAAAGATAAAGATGAGGGAAAAAAAATTTCTTCCCTGCCTCCTGCTAGGATGTGAAGTGGGCGCATGTACTATGGGTTGGGTTCTGGTGTTAGTCGTTCCTCTAGTTGAAAAGGTTGGTGTGTGGGTTTTGAAATTTTGTGTTGGTTGATAAGGTTGTCGTGGTGGTTGCTTTTGTTCCTCATATGTGATGTTGGTCTTTTGGGTTTTTATGCTGACTGTAGATTTACAAGGTGATGTGGACATGGGATGCATGGCTTAGCTGGTGGTTAAAGGGAAATTTTGGCAGTATTTATATTTCCCTTTTGATGGTGGTTATCAGTCTTGCCTCCCTATTTTCAACAAATGATTGTAGATCACCATGTGGAGAATTTTGAAATGAAATTCAAATTGATTTTGAAATGAAACATCTAAAAATATTATTGCATTTGGGTCAGATTCTTGTTGCTCCCTTGTACTATAAAATGGATTTCATGGCTCATTTATAGGGATAAGGTTCTGAAATTTTGAGTCTTGCATACATTCAAGGTAGAAATTAGGTATAGGAAGGACACCAATGAATAGAAAATTTAAATTGTCTTGGTTTTGAGTCGTGTATATGTTAATATTAAAATAGTTTTATAGAAATTAATGATATTGAAACTAATGTTATGTCTAATACATTTAATCTCCTTGTGTAAATTTCTAAAAATTATGAATGAAATATCAAGAGTATAGTTGTTCATCGTCAAATGCTTATTTGAATGTATGTCCTTGTTTTTTCCTTAATTCAAATAATCAATTAAATGCTTGAATAAGGTCATGAATTTTTGATAATTTACAAAGGATCTAATAAGAAGTCATGTTTTAGAAGTAGTGAGTTTTCATAATATAAGGCATTGTGAAGATCACCCATTATTGTCAAAGTTAAAGAATTTATGTATTATTGATTATCATATGTGTGACACCATTTCCCAATTGATGGAACACCGGTATATTTTCTAATGGTGTTTACATTTAAAATATAATAATAATGTACTTGATCATGGACTCAAGATCAAAGAAAATTTCATTTAAAATTTGTTTAACCACAAGGCATGTACTTGAAATACTTTCTTGTTCCTAGTGAATAAACAAATATTTGCTCAAAGATCAACCAATCTTTTAGTGGATTGTGTTTATTTACCCTTCATAGGAACTGATCTATGAGTGATGTGTTCTCCACTAAATAAATCAAAATGAACACAATTAGGAACACCCTCCTAGGTCCCACAAAGCCTGAAGTGAAGGAGTGAAGTCCTTAAAGCTCTTTACTTATTAAGTTGTCCATTCATCTTAGGGATTCTTGATTATAGGAGGTTGATACTCTTTAGAGAGTTCTAAGGGTGTACTAGAAAAACACCAAAAAAATGTACTAGGGTGACTAGCATTGGGTGTTGAATATCCCTTCATCATCGAATATTTCAAATTGTTTTCAATGTCTAGGGCCATTTGATATGATTGATGCAATGTTGCAGGCTCTTTGTCTCTCAAGAGGTAACTCATATCTTTATCAAATGCATCGAAGTACACTACCAAACACTTTGCATCATTTGGTCTTATGTTTTCAAGGATCTCTCTTATGATCTTCATGAATCTAAGGTTGAAAGCAAGGGTCAACTCATCTCCCCTTCTATAGATCTCCATATTTTTTTTCCTTACTACATTTGGATTTACTCTCTCACCAAATTGTTCTATGAACATCTTAAATTCAACCTAGGAATGTATAGAGGATGCTGATAAAAAATAAAACTAGTCTCTCACATCTCCTTTTAAAGATTGAACAAACAGCTTCATGACAACATCTTCAAAATTCAATTCATAATCCCCCATCATATTAGCAAACTCCTATAGACGTTTGTTTGTTGACTCAAAATTTTCACCATTAAACCTTGGTACCCTATCTCTGATTTTGGGTGGTACAACATTTGGATAACCATAAATATTGCCAAATTTAATGGCCCTATACCTTTCGGTACTAAAATTCCTTTGATGTGACAAGGAGTCTCCATCACAATGCATAAGTTGGTAATGCATTTGTACTCTTTTATAAACCTTATTAGATCTATTTTGTAATTGCAAAGGCAGCTCAAGCTCTTTCTGTAATCATAACCTTAAACCTTTACAATGTAAATCTATTGTACATCTTGCTCAATATTTTAAAATATGGCATGCTTTTACACAAATTTTACCTTTCATCTTAAAAGAGAGGCTAATTACAATTCTTATTATTCCCTCATTTAGTGCTACTTCACCTAATACAAAATCATTTACATCTTAAGTACATAAGACTTCTCATAATTTTCTTTCAAATAGAATAATGCTTTGTTTAAAATTTATGAAAATACTTGGAAGCTTGTAGCAACTACTTTATCTCATTGTCCTAAACACAAATTTTTCTGATCTAGAGATTTCTTCACAGCATTAGCAAGTTCATTAGACAGTCACCACCTCTTTTCACATAGGAATAAACTTCAAATATTATGAAATTCTTCAAAAGTGAATATTATTGTTGGAGAAAACTCAAATCCTTTGATCTTTGTTGAAACAAATCCCTTTCCAAGTCCAAGGACTTTTTAATGAGCTGACAAAAATGTTTAGAAATACCACACCATTTGACTCTGTGATACAAGGATCCATGTCTTGAGAATGGAAATTATCCCTAGTAGAGTTGCCATTATGTTGTTTTTTTTCTCCATTGCACCCTTAGAATTCTCTAAAGAGAAGCCAACTCCTATACTCAAGAACCCATAAGATTAATGACCAACATAACGAGTAAAGGACTTTGAGATCTTTACTTCTTCACTTTAGGCTCTATGGGACCTAGGAGGGTGTTCCTAATTGTGTTCATTTTGATCTATCTGATGGCGAACACTTTAATGCACAGATAGGTTCCTATAATTGGAAAATAAAAAAGCAATGCACTAAAGATTTGGCTGATCTTTAAGTAAATACTCATCTATTTACAAGAACAAGGAAGTATTTCAAATCATGCTTCATAGTTGAAATATTTAAAGTGAATTGTGTTCCTATTCTAAATACATGGTCAAGTGAATTATCAACTTATTCAATTGTGAAAATCCCTAGAAAAAAAACTAGTGCTTCATCAATTGGGCAACGGAGTCATATATGCAATACCCAGTAATACACAAATTATTTAGTTCTGATAATGGTGGACTATCTTCAAAATGCCTTGCAATCTAAAAACTCACAATACCTAGAGCATAACTTCTTATCAAATCCTTTGCAAATTCTCACAAATATGTGACCCTCTTTGACCATTTAATTAACTCTTTGAGTCAAAGAAAAAATAAAGACACACATTCAATTAAACATTTGATGATAAACAAAGATACCATTGATATTTCATTTATAATTTTCATAGATTTACAAAAGGAGATTGTGCATTCTAGAGTTCAGATTTTTTTCGATATCAGTAATTTGCATAAAACTATTTTAAGACTATTACATATAAGGTTCAGACCCAAGAAAACCCCACTATTCTATTCACCTACATTTTATAATATATCCATTTTGTACTAACTTCTACCTGGACTAGCTACTGGACTCAATATTTTAGAACCCTTTCCAATGAGCCATGAAATCCCTTTTATAACACAAGGGAGCAACAAGCATCTGGCTCAAATCCAATTACATTTCATAAATATTTTAGAGTTAATTTCACTGTCATTAGGGTCACTTCTAGGGCCGTTATATTTAATCATTCCTCACTCGGGAAAAAAAAAGACAAAACAGGCACCACGAGATTGGTCGAAAAGAAGCAAGCCAGTCCTACAAAAATGATTCACCATCACAAGTAGAATGTTCATGCCAAAATTGGGGAAGTCACCATTATTACCCATAGCGTAGACCAACGAATCAGCCGCAAAAGAGTCGAGTCAGCACATGAGTCCAAAAAACCAAACACCACATCACAAGGAAAAGTGAGTGTTACCCAACCTTTTCAGCGACTGGGTAGACACAGCGACCTATTTTGTTGACAAAAATTGAAGTAGCTACTATTAGAGATCCAAATTTGCACCCTAATGCCAAGCTATGAATGAACTTAGCAGGTTTGGATGTAACATGGGATTTCTTTCAGGTTGTGAGTGTTCTATTCGGAAGAAGACCTCCAAATTATGGGTTGGCTCCCCTTTTGATTTCACCTAACTATTAATTTTTGAGGTAAAAGGTAAGAATTGCATGAAAAATGAACCTAATACTAAAAAAACCTAAGGAGATACACCAAAACTAACTAAGACCTAATAACATCATATTGAACATTTAAATCAATATCATAAAATTAGTTTACACAACTCACTTACATATGCATTTCACATAAATAATTTATAAGAAGGTTTTTAAAATAGGACCTTTAGAAGGAAACAAAAATGTCTCACAACTAACTGCACTATTGACTAACACAACTTATAACCTATTAACATGTATTTTTCTACTAAACAGATGCCTAAACATGAGACATGTTTGCAAGGAAAGATAAATTTCAAAATTCAAACTAATCAATCACTAACAGAATACCATGAAACATGAAATGAGAAGGTAAAATATGCTATTATATTAATTCAAAGTCACTCATTGTATAACAGTCCATTCTGAGTTACAATATTGCTCCATGCTAAAAAATAACTCCCAAAATCAAAGCTATCACATTGCTAGAAAGAAAGAACTAACTTCAAAATGTAAAAACAAGCTACTTAAGCAAAAACCCACCAAAACCCCTCACACATGTCCATCTAGAAGGTTTTGGTTGGATGAGGCACAAAACCCAAAAAAGAACCTTCCAAAATCACTCCAAAAGGCCTCTAAAATGGTGAAAATTCAAGCTCAAACTCAAGTCATGCCAAAAGTGTGACAAAACTCCCTCCAAAATAGCACATGTTTCTCCAAAATAGTCAAATGCTTCACCCCCACACTCTCCTCATGTCTGCAAGTCATCATTTTTTCTCCCAGCTTTGACCCATGTAATATGTGTGTTTTGAAAACACAAGACTCCAAAAAGGTATTAAAGATAATAACTTGATTAGGTGATTCATAATACACCACTTAATCAAGTTATTTTACATTTCAAAGAAAAAAAATAAGAGGTCCCACCATCAATATTAGATTTCATTATATTTGCATGTGAATAATATCAAAGTGATTAGCAAATCACTTAAATGATATTTCTATACTTTGAAACAAAATGCAAAGATATAATTAAATGTCAAAATTCTTTCAAAATCATTAAACAAGATAAAAAAATCCTCCAAGGAACTTGATCATTTTTACTTACTTCATTCTACACTCCAAGGCCACATGTTTGGTCAACATCTTTTGATTTTCAAAGGAAAAATAAAAGGTTCAAACTTGGCCTATATGGCATAAAAGGCTTCCATACTTCTTGGAAGGCACAATTGAAAGTCTTCAAGGCACCATGAAATTACATGACCAAAGGTCAAAGGAATATTATCTATGAATTATCACACTCCTCATGTTTCATTTTTAAACACTTAGCAATTCTTTACAAGGCATCAAGACTTAAGGAAAAACAAAAGCCTAAGTCATGAAGTCATGACTCGACCCCCATTTTGCATTAAAATGTATTTCATTTTTTAAAACATGGGACAAAATTCCCATTGGTCACAAAATAGGGTTAAACCCTAATCAAAAAATACGGAAAAAGTGAAAAAACACTTCATTTGAGTATTGAGCTTTCTGGAAATCTGATTCTAGTCATTAGGGTTTCAATTGCTCACATAGAATATGGAGATTTTGAATGGTCTTTGGCCGATTCTTTGATGGAAAGTGTATGGAAACATAGGTAAATGCATTCATTTGACACAAAATTGCATTTTTCCACTTCTTTGGAGCTCTTGAACCATTCATTTTAGGTTGCAGCCTGTAGCATTCTCTAATGAACTTTGTTTCATTTTTTCTCTTTGTTGTTGTTCTCCACTTTTGCAACCACCATGAGAAAATTTAAAAGAAAATTTTGGTAAAAAAAAAAGAAAAGTTTGCAAAAATGTGAGAAAAATCTCTAGGTATGCCTTGAATCAAATTCATTCCTCATATTTTAAGCAACAAAGTTCACTTCAAGCCTCTATTATGACTAATAAAGTAGAAATTGTTCACTTCTGCATTTTCTTTGAAAGAAGAAAACCCCAATATTTTGTTGTTATTTTGAAGAAAACATAGCCATTGAGGCCACAGTTGTAGATAGAAGAATGGCTCTTTTGTTTTTCATTTTGAGTCTGCACTCATATGTAGCATCATACTTTGTGATTTAATTTTAAAAAACACTTCAAATGCCTTCTATAGGTCAAACCCCAGGTGGGTTTCTCCAAATTTCAACAAGTTTGTGTTTCTCTGTAAACATATGAACTAGGTTTTGCACATACACTTCTTGTTTTGAATATCTTATGAAAATTTCCTTAATATTTTTTGCTTGCAATTTCATTGCAAAATCCCCAAGTGGGTTTCTCTGTTTGAAGAAATTTATGACTCCTATAAAAAACCCCAAGTGGGTTACCTTCAATTTGTAGCAAGATTGTATTTTTGCAAAAACCCCCAAGTGGGTTTTGGTGTTTTTGTGATGAAAAGACCTTTATAGGTCGTAGCCATGAAAAATTGAACTAAACCCCTTGCATTTTCAGTTTTTTTTTATTTTTTGACAAGATTTTATAAGATCATAATGTGAATGAGATTTTATAAGAGAGTGATCAGCTCATTTCCATTCTGTAATTCTTGTTATCATGAAGGCTCTGTTTGTTTTGATTTTTTTGTATTCTTGATATCTTGAAATAGACTCAGCTAGGGTCCTTACAAGAGTAACCACCCTTTGCACTCTATATTTGCATATTTTAATCAACCCATATGGGTTTTCTATATTTTGTAAAAAATAGATTTACATAGCTATGGCCTCCAATAATGCATGAAATGGGTTTCCATTTTGATTGCTCTTTTTGAAAACAACTCATTGCAATTCTCCTTTGATTTTCTAGAATTTGTAATAACCCAAATGGTTTCCTCTATTTGTGAAAGAAAACTTAGTTTTAAAAAAAAAATAGATCTTCCAAGGAATAAAATTGTCCCTCCCCATCATAAATTGAGTCATCTTCTAAGAACGCACTCACATCATAAATGTGTAGCTCATTGCAATCTTTCCTAAAATAGAATTACCATTGCAATGATGTTGAATAGCTGATATGTTCTTCTGACCTTCACAATTGCATCAAAAAATGTTTATTTTGTCATTTCTACTTCGTGCATTCCTATTAAATTCACTTATGCATGTGCAATCCACCTTTATTTCATCAATTGTAGATAACTCTTTATGTAATTGAATGTGATTATCATGTTTCTCTTGTGTTTTGACTTCCATAATCACATTTTTTCCTTTGAAAGACTATAGTCATCTTCTTCATTAGATGAGATATTCAATAGATTATACTCATGCATCCCAAGGGTTTTCCATGCATTGAAACCTCTATTCATTTAAAGTAGATGCACATTTCTTTTACAAGCACAAAATAGACTGGAAGTACTTACCTCTATCTTGATGTGATAGTGCATAAGCATTGCTTGATGTGTTTTTCTTCCATGTGGTTCGTTGCATATATCCATCTTCATTTGGACAACTGAACCACATGATTATTAATGTTTATGCAACAACATCCTTATCACATAGGAGATCACCAAGATCTGGGATTGGTGCATAAAAAAGTTTATCTTTTTCATGTAGTCCCTTTAATATGTTTCAAAGACTATGCATGTGCTCTCAAGTTGCAAGTTGCATTGGAAGCATCCCTCTTTTGTATTGATTTATCAATTAAAGGCATATTACAATACTTCCTTTTTATCATTCCCATTAAAATTTATAGTTGTAAGTTGTGAAACTTGATTGCTTCCCCATTTCCATCAATAAAGTTATTGTCAGTTACATATATCACTTGTGGAGGTAATCCTTGGGTCTGAGAAACTTAAGAAAATGTAGATGAAAGTTGTGGTTGATCATTATGTGATACTGAACAGAGCAGTTGAAAAGCTTTACTACCCTTCCTTTCTTCTTCATCTGTGATGCAATATCTTGTGATCATCTCTTGTTTTCCTTAAGTAAAGTCAAAAGACATTTGTCTTTGTTGTTGTCATGTAGGACATGAAAATACATTTTCTCGTATGGACTGCCCTAATTTCTTGGAAGTTACTAGGTATCTCCTTGAATACATGCATTTCAATGGTGTTCTTTTATGTAACATTGACATCATATAACATTGTCATCCTTAAGAAATTATGTCTCACTACTTCTCTGAAGCTATGTTCTATTTTTGGGGCTTCTTGTTTGATGGAATTGATCCTCCATATCACTGTTATGCATACTTGTTCTCAAGGCATTGATTTTTATCATTCTAAACTTGGGTTCTTACTTTCTTGCATGCAATCTTGATCCATGTTGGATCATTTATGATGACCAAAACCCCTACATGAAATATTATGAGCACATCCACTAATAATAGCATTCCATGAGATCACATTTCATTGGCACACATAGTTAAGTAGCATAGATGTCGTGTGTATAAATGTTGTTACAACTTCTCATTTGTAGGATTGAGGTAGACGATTGTGCTTCTTTAGGCTCTCAAAACCAATGCTATTTGCCTTACTCTTCCTCCACACTGGAGGTTTGTGGCTGGGTGGATGATGTCTTGCAAGGACCTTTTTCACTGCTCTTGATCCTCTACATTTTTCATTGCTTAACTCCTTTCTTCCAGGTTCCATGGTTCCTGTCAGCATGTGATTTCATTAATGCATGTGAGGCTACTCCTTGTTGTTTGTTGACTACACTTTTCATTGCATGACTTATTTCATAGTTCATTATCCACTACCAAAGTGAAAACATGGCTCACTTTCTCCCTTAATAAAGGTAATGATTATCCTTGTTGTTATGTAGCATACACTCATGATTACTACCCATATGCATGAGATCATGATTTTATTCATTGTTGCTCTTTTTGCAATTTTTCTTTAGGACTATCCCAACCCTCATAACTTTCACAATGCTTGATGCCCCACATGTTTTCTACCTGATCTCCACAACAGTTGTTTACCTCTTAAATCATGTGCAACAATTAACACTATCTCCTCACTTTGATCCTAGTGGGTAGACACATGTCACCTATGTTGGTGACCTGAAAGCTCACCATCCTATGTGATGTGTGGTTGTCCAATAGGGTTAAGGTGGGAGGGACCTAAGAATACTTTGGATTTCTCCCTCATTATTTAAGAGATGCATAATTGAACTTGATGCATCTTTTGAATCTGATAATGAAATTTTATCAACTGGTGTGATTCCATATTGATTTAATGCATTAATAACATGTATATTTTTTATCAAGTTGCTCAATTTCCTATTTCTCTCAAAACATCATAAGGTAGCATGCTAAGTTCTACCCTCGTGGGAGCCACATTTACCCCACATGATGCATTTAACTAAATCAAAATAGTAATAATACTTTCCTAAATTTGCACATGAAGAAAACAAGTTAGAAAAATAGATGCATATTTTGGATGTGTTTGATGGCTTCAGTATTTTCTAGGACATCCATGGTTTGCATGCTTCTTTAATGCACTTAGGGATTAGTTTATATATGCATAGGTAAGTGTTCATGTAAGGTTTGAGATCTTTCATTGCTTAGAGCATTGCTCTAACGTCATTGTTATTGCCAGATGTAGGAGCTAGGAGCACTATGGAGCTAGGAAAGACATAAGCAGCTTGGGGCAGTAGCAGGACAAGATGACTCCTTCAAAACCATTCATTCTCAAGCAATGACTGGTCTCCACCCTTATATGCACATTTTTTTTTTTTACTTATTCATTTATAAATTGTCTTTATTTTCATTGAATAAGTAAAGTTAGTCCCTTGGCCTGTGAGGGACATGTACACTTCATGATTATCAATAAATATTACATTTGTAACACATATGGTTCTCTTTTCTCATTTGTTGTAATTGCAACATTGGAATGAATATGTAATTTGTTTCATTTGAAAATATTTTTCATGCATAATGATGACTTGACTTAGTAGACTATGGTTTATCTTTTAAATGTTTAAACAAACAACACAAAAAGAATAAACACTAAGTTATCTATTTTAGCTGAAAGCTAAAAATTAAGTAATAGCTACAATCACCTCCTCATCGGAATCACCATAAGGTACCAGAGAAATGGGACAAGGACCAAAATCATGGCCCATTCCCCCTTCATCACATGAAAATCTATCAGAAACTTCTATGGGAACATCATGCTTCCCCAGAAAAACCTTAGAACCACCACTTTTCTTCTCCAATTCATTCACAAGATTAACAAGCCTTTTTCCTCTAAACTTGAGTAATTATTCTCAAATAGTCCTATTTCTCATATTTTAATCACTCTAGACAGTAACTTTCTTAACCCTCTTTCGAACACTCTTCTTTCCTTTTGGAATAGTTGGAATTTATGTTGTACCAGGTTTAGCAATAGGCACATACACTAGAGGTTCCTATATACTCAGCCTCTTGGACCTTCTAAATGGGGTGACCAGAGTACTTGGCTCACCCATTTTAATGAGAATAAAACACTGACCAACAACCAATCTTGCAGAAAAAAACACCAGCCTAAACCCCTAGAAAATATTGACTCACAGAAATGGAAATCCAACAAACCCCACACAAGAGAACTTAGAGTACAATTGAGCTATAGCAACAATACTAACCTATGAACTTAGAATGGATAAATATAATGCACACATGCACACTTACAGACCTAGGGAGATCATACCACCGTCTCTGTGATGATTCACTCAATACTCAAATGTCACTCCTTTAGTACCTACGACAATTATTTCAACATCTTGATAATTGAAAATGATGGAAAAAACTACAGGAAATCCTCTTTAAATAGAGGAATTAGAGGTGAGTTGCATTTAATGGCCACCCTATCTCACTCGAGAGAGCAGAAAAGCAATTGCTCCATGTTGAATCCTGGCCATCAATCATTCAGGATTTAAAACTTGATCAACAATGCCCATTAAGGATCACCACTTGCTTTCCTGTTTGTACTTGGAAATAGAAATGGAGTTATTTTAAAATATCCATGTACCCATCCATATCTAAGCACTATCATCCTCAACTTGCACGCTATCACAAAAGCTCCTCAATGTTTCCTTCCATCTTTAGTAATAAGCCAAAACTCAAATTCGAAGGGAATATTTTCAAACAAAACTTCATTGCTGGTCACTGAAGTTGACTAGAACCCTTTGAGCATTTTGGAAATGAAAACCATCTAGCAATGCCTCTAAACAACTAGGGCCATCACTCATCACAAAATTGGATTTGAATTTAAGAATATATTTGGCAATGGGCAATAGCAGTGATGGAACATGAACCCAACACGTGGCTACCATACTGATCAATCCTTCTCCCCATTGCTCATCGATGAAACCAAAAAAGGTAGAACACTTCAGTAATGAGTGATGCAAAGAAACCTTGACCAGGTTATTCATTGCCAAAAGATAACCATCAGTTGGAAAATCTTCAGTGATGGTTGGCTGCACTTAGATGCATTTCCTTCACATGCACAATGATTTTTTTTTAAGAAGGGGCCCACAAATTATGATGACACTTGACCCCTCAAGAAAGTGACTTAGGGATAAGTCTTTTTTGTGCTGAAATATTTTTCTAGACTTTATATGTGTTTGAAGTGGGACAATGTGTGGGTGACCTTTCTCCCTAACCAAAAGGGGTCGGTAAATAGACACAACTCAAAGGCTCAAATGATAACTCAAGTGACCAATGACTGACTAAACAGGTCAAGGAAAAAGTAAAACACCAAAGGGTTTTAAGATAGGACGTTATCAAAGAGGGTTCATAGATCAAAACCCTAACCCCATTCTTGGACACAAAGCTTGGCAGTCATGATGCAGATCATGATTTGCTCAAAAATATTCTAGAATTTTGGGAGCTCCATCAGAATTCTTTATTTTTCTGAAGGGTTGTTGTTTTGTTATATTGTGTTGTATTAAGAGAGAGAATTTATGCAATTTCTGAACATTCTTCTGTTACCCTTAGAAATTTTTATGGTTGATTAGACCTTAACAAACACTGCCTACAGAAAGATTTGAAATTTTTCCCTATGCTTGTTGTTAGTCTTTGTTGTTCATTCTCTTTCCAACAATGAAGGGTTGTGGTGTTATATGTCTAATTATATCAATCATAGGAAATATTGGGTTTGAAATGTTGTAAAAGCTTTGGTGTATCACCATTTTTTATGTTTTATGTTTACATTTCCTTCTACCCTTTTCTCCAAAACCCAAAGAAGAGCCAACTTTCTATAAAAATCCTGGAGGTATTCAGTGAGGAACAAATCAGGCCCCTACTTGCTAAATTTCCTAAAAGACTATCGAAGAGGTGCAAGATTTGATGATCAACAATTAAAAATGTGTAAGAATTCTTTTCTTAACACACAGGAGGATTAGACATTGTTTCTGAGGAATGATTTATTTTCTAAGCCTGATTATTGTGAGGAAATTGGTAAATGTGATAAGATTGTGTCTTCATATAGTCTTGATGACTATCCTCGCATTTTTTCACTCACCACAAAATCGAAAACGAAATGAGTGGTAGTGATATGGCCTATGTAATTTAGTTGCCATGTGACAGTAAAGAAAAACAAGGAGCAAGTTCTCACTAGTTCAAAGGAAGCCTAACACTTGTGTTTGCAGGAGTATAGTCACTCACATTGTTGTGGTGTGATAGAGGAAAGTACGGATTAAAAGAGATCAGCTCTTTTAATAGATTGGTGTTTGATAGGGGTAAGAATTATCTTTCCTTTTTCATTTGGTGGCCTAGGGCCACCAAGTGAGGTTAAAAAATTGAATAAAGACTCTGTCACCCAAGGATTTTGGCATTTGGTTTGCTCTCCGAAACCTCTAGAATCTTTCCATGCCCACAAGGGGCATGCATCCCTAGTCAGAGCCACTAATGGCACCTTCAAAATTTTCAAAATTTTGAGTGCCCATGATGAGAAAGTTGATTTGCACACTTAGAAATGCACCTGAAAAATCTACCCCAATGACCTACTTTGGAGGGTCATAAATTAGAGCTAGTTGATTTTCATGCCAAATCCCCTAGTGAGTGTATTCATCTAACATATGTGAACATGTATGTCAGATTTCAGCCTCCTATGATGAGTTTTTGGTAATGTTTTGAAGAGCAAAGCTGGAGAGTTTTGGGACTATTTTGTTGTTTGCAAACTCTCAGTCCTACAAGGTGGCCTCTTATTCAGATTAATATTTCACATGATCGTCAAGAAAAATAGATTGATTCCCTGCATTCCCCTTATAGTCATATATTCCCTGGTCCAGTTTCAAAGTCTTAGGATCTGGTTTGATATTTTTACCAGGTCAAAAGAAAATGCAGTTTGTTTTGTTTTTACACATGCATTTCAAAAATGTTTCAAGGAGGTCAAATTTTACCTTTAATATCTTTTGAAGAATGTGGATTTAAGAAAATACCTCTTACACACCTACTAAATGGACCTAAATGATCTAGTTTTTCTAGTGGCAGTTTCCCAAGAGAAAATTTGGTATTTTTTTCAAAGTGGTGACTTGGTGAGCCCTAATTGGTTTTGGATAGTTGCAATTGCAAAAAATTTGAGTGAGCCACTTTGGCATTGAATATCTTGCACCTCAAGATGAATTTTTCCAAGCTTTTTATTACATTGAATTTTGGTTCAAATGGTAACATGTATGCTCAGTCTTAGGCCCCTAGGATGAGTTTTGATGGGTTATTTAATTGATTTATGATCGCGACAAGGCCAAAATTGGTGTTCTAGAAAGTTTCAAATTTTGTAATTATAAGGGCAACCTATTTCTAATTTTGGTATACAACATCTCTAGCTCCATTTTCATCAAAAATGGAGGTCATCTGATGCATTATTTTAATGCATTTTAGTCGTGGAAAAGGCATCTAGCAAGCCAATTTACAAAGGTCCTAGAAATCTTTTAGCAATGCAAGCTTTTAGGAAATGGGTTTTCTCTAAATAATTGATAATGTCCCTATGCAAATTTGTGCGGCTCCAAATGTCCTGATTTTCCCGCAATAAATTTTCCCTATTTGGGCTACAACCGAAATTAAATTTTCACTATTTCCTAATGTTCAAATTGCACATATTTAAAATATTATAAGTATTTTAAATACTTGTAAAAGGAAAATGCACATGGAATATGGGAAAATTAGGGAAAACTAAATATTATTCGAGTTTTATAAAGTTCAACTTTATAAAATTATTTTTATGAGTGCTTCCCCACTAGCCCATGGAAGCTCTTGCTGACAACAACACAAAATCACGGGGAAGCGGGGATTGGTGAGAAATATTGCAGGGAGTAATAATATTTAATTCAAAATGTATTCATTTCTACTGTTGAAGGAAGATTGATATTTTAAATAATTTCTAAATTTTGAGCTTTATAAAATATCTCTCCCCTCCAGCCCGCAATTACATTTACTCACGGCAGAGGAGTCATAGGGAAGCGGGGAAGTGTGTTGGAAGCATTGTTTGGGGCAGATTTTGGTTTGTGATCTATTTTGTTGAGAATATTGATGTCGATCCTTCTCTTTGGAGGTATTTCTAAGGCATTTTGATGCAGATTGAAACGTTTTGTTGTGAATGGACTACTGATCACGTTTTTTGTCTTCCAAGCTGCTAATTTTTAGAGGCTCTATTTGGTCCAAAAAAAATTTCCCATGCTTTAAATAAATCCCTTCACCATTCCTAATGCTTGGAAGGAATTTTTAATCATGTTTGGAATGAATTTCGGGTTTCTGTAGCCATAAAAACATCGAAAAATAACCCAGTGATGATAAAAATTTGAAGAGCAAGCTGAAATTTGTTCTCTGTGATCTTAAAAACATGGGAGAAATCAAGGAAGAGCTTGAGAGGAGGATAAGGTTGCAGGTTGACTACTATGAATATTTTTTTAATTCCAATTCAAACATAAGCATTTAGCTTTCCCCACTAGCCTGTGAGAGCAAGTGTTGATGGCAGCATAAGAGGATGAGGAAGCGGGGATTGGTGGGAAGGACTACAATGGTTATAATATTTACATAATAATGTAAATGTTTAAGCATTATAAAATGCTTTGACTGTGAGCCCGGTTGATTTCTTGATGCCATGTGAAAATGTAGTGGGGGTGTGGGGAGGACTTGGTGGGCCCATGAGGGAATTTTATATACATTTCTATAAGATTTTAATAGACCAAGCCTTCATTTTAGGCTAAAGTATTAAAATTTTAAAAAGTATGATTCCCCGATAAAATATTTGGGGCTTTTAAACTTTTTAAATGCAAATTTTGAAAATGAGGTAAAATATTCTCTTTGGTGGAGTGAGATGTAGAGGGAACAAATAAAATACTTTCATTGTGCAATGAATTATTTTAAAATCCTTCAAATATTAAAATAAAACATAAGGTGAAAAGTGAAGGGAACGGGTGAATTTTATGTAGCCCAATACTAAATCAAAGCCTCCATTATAAAAGTAAGAATTTTATTTTCCCAAGTAAAGTGAATTAAATATTCACTGTATAAGACAAAGGTCATTATTTTCTGGAAAATAAAAGTGAAGGGCACGGGTGAATTTTATGCAGCTTGATAATAAATCAAAGCCTCCATTATAAAAGTACGAATTTTATTTTTCCAAGTAAAGTGAATTAAATATTCACTGTATAAGAAAAAGGTCATTATTTGCTGAAAAATAAAAGTGAAGTGCATAGGGTAAAATGGAGAGCATGTTCAAAGGATTTTACGGAGGAACAAAAACACTTGCAGCAAGAAGAGATAATTTTCATTGAAGGGGAAAATGTGGGAGAAGTGAATTTTTTTCACAATGAAGCAATAAGTTTGCAGCCCGGGTAAAATGGAGTGAAGGTTTTCATGGTCAACAAATATTTTCTATGGAATGGCATAATGAAGAAGGTCATCATTGTGGGAAATATTTTCTATCACAGGGAAAGAAAATGCAAGAGGCGTGAATCTGAAAGTAGATTGAAGATTTTTCATGAGCTGGAGGCAGTTACAGATCATTGGAGAAGAATGGATCCAGGTGTCAGCTGTAGATGTAGTTTTAGGGTTTCTCCTTTTTCTATATCTTCTTTATTCTTCTCATTTGTACAGGTTCTAAACTTTTGGTTTAGTGGAGGGAAATAGATAATGCATAGCTGGGAATTAGGGTTTTACTTACAGTAAATGAGTGTACAAACTTTTATGGTAGTGTCAATTAGTTTGAACAAATCAATGAAAATATTACAGAATTTATCTCCATTTTGTGTTCTCAAATTTCATATGGATTAAATATATCAAGGATATGTTGATTTCTCATTGCAATCTCTTTGCACTTGTGTGATTTGTTTATGGGTTTCTTCAATTAAAGAATTAAGTTTTATATACAAATTACTGTGAGTTTGAGGCAATGAAATGGATCTTTAAGTATGATCATGTAGTAATATGAGAGGTTACATTAATGTAAGGCATTAATTGTTAAAGGTCCACTAATTTGAAATAAGTTGTTTAAATTTGCATTCATGATCTTAGATTTGACTCCATGCCTTAGGATTAGGCATTGATCTATGTTATTACCAAAATCATTTTCAAAAATAATATAAATCATTCAAAAGCCTCTTACTTTGATGTTCATTTTCTTGTTGTTTAAGTTATTTTAGTTCCCTATATCTTCATGGTATTGGAAAGAGTATAGAAGCTGAATTTGAGAGAATTTTATATGTTAACCATTTATGTGTTTGAGATGAAGATATCTAAATTATGTGTTCTCAACAATGTTCAATGCAAGTGGGATTATGCTTGAACTTGGTAGAACACAAAATACACATCACTTATATACATGAGAACTATCCACTTTCATATGTCTATAGTTTTTTGTTTCACGTAAGTTTATCATGCATGCAGGCCTACAATTAGGAACACCCTCCTGAGTCTTGCAGAGCTCAAAGTGCAGAAGGATTTTATAGCCTTGTCTGTTGGCTTTTCTTGTCTTGAATCCATTGATAGTGCAGATTCTTTGTCCTAAATATTTAATCACCTAGTTTAGGCATTGTGTTTCTCCTTAGGATTGAAGGTTGCAACAAAAATAACCAACACCTTCTAGGGAAAATCAAACTAATAAAATGTTGATCATTAGATATGAGACATAATGATGAATAGTCCAGATTTACAATAATAAAATATAAATAAAATTTTCCTTTTGGGGGTGCTACCCCTGGACCCTAGCTAAGGGGGATGATCCCCCTAGACCTCTTGTGGGGGGATTCCCCCCACACCACCCAAGTCTTTGTCAGCTAAAGAGTATCTTATGTATCAACATTACCTTATGTAATTGTAAGGTTGAGATGAATTTTCTCAATAATATTAAGTTTATGATCAGAAGTTCTATGCCATGATTCAATCCTTGAAGAAGTGGAGAGATTGTTTGTTTCCTATGGATTTTTTGTTTTACACTAATCATCAAGCCTTGCAACACTTGAATAGTTAGGGTAAGTTGAACCAATGACATATGAGGTGGGTTAAGTTCTTGCAGAGTTATACATTTTTGTTGAAGCATATGACTGGTAATTCAAATAAATTTGCAGATGCATTGATCAAGAGAAGGATTTTTTTTTACAAGAATGAAGGTAGAAGTATTGAGTTTTGAAGAATTAAATTAAATGTATGAGAATGATCCAAATTTTTCTAAAGCATGGAAAGCATGTAAGGAACTAGTAATAACATATAGAAGATAGTGGTTGGATTATTTCATTTAGAAATATATATTGTTCAAAGGAAATTAGTTGTGTATTCCAAGGAGTTCAATGAGGGAGAATCTGATTAAGGAGAAGCATAATGGAGGACTATTAGAACATTTTATGATTGATAAGATAATATCTTTGGTGAGTGAACACTAATTTTGGCCATATATATATAAGGATGTCAAGAAGTATGTTCAAAGTTGTAGAATTTTTCAAGTAGCAAAGGGGAGTATTCAAAATACTAGACTATATAAACCTTTGACAATGCCAAAGATACTTGGGAAGATATAAGCATGCATTTTATATTGGGATTACCAAGAATACAAAGAGGATATGATTCTATAATGGTAGTATGGTACATATTTTCTATAATGTAGAAAAATAGTGTTTATGGAGGTTTATCAAATATGATGTGATGAGAGACCTATTTTCCTTTATTTCATTAGGAAATGAGATATCCACAAAGAATTGAATAAAAATCCTTAGGTGAATCAAGTTAATGTCAGAATATTTAGATTTCCTTATGATTGAAGGATGGGGGTCAAGGTCAAACAACACTTTGGGGAGAAAAACTAAAAACAACAAATCAACTCCGAAATGAAATCTAACACTTGAAACAACAATATTAAACTCAATATTTTTTGAACCATAAAATAGAATGTAGATAGGAGAAGGGTAGAAACATGTGTACCAATCACCAAAATTTATATCTAGAAGCTAATATGAGAATCATTCACCATGGGTGAATGTGTCCAAGTACAAGGTTTTCAACATTTTTTGGGGGGTCTCTGGTGTTGATCGGTAGCTTTTGATTTTTCCAGGTTCAAATATCATAAAGTCATAAATCCAATTTGTAGCTTAGATTTTGTTACTTGATAACAACTTTGAAAACTTTGTAAATATTTCACTTCAAAAGGTCTTCAATCCTTCTTCAACCTAAATCTGCAATCACACACATAAGAGAGAGAAAATGTTTATTTTTTGGTGGATGGGGGTTCTCCTTGGTCAAACCCCATTTTGATAATCAAACTTTAAAATGAAATAATGAAATGAAAGAGGGGATGTTATCCTTGAATCTAGATGATTTTGATTCATGGGATAACCTCCTACGAAACTTGTCTATTCCATAGGCCCATGCACTCTAAGCATGCAAAATGAGGTGAATTTTAATTTTCCTTTACACGTGGTCCTGAGCCTTGAATTTTCCCCTCGAATGCTCGTCTCTTGTCTTTTCTCGACAAACTTTAAAATGGATATTTTGCTAATTTTCACTTTCCTAGAGTTAGAAAAAAAAATCCCATGTATGGGCACTATTTTTTAGTGCCCCTACATAAGATGTCTAGTAACGGAAAAAGTATCTTTTCCTTGCTTGCTAGATAATTGACATTAAAGCTAAATTAATGGTGTCTTGGAGTGGTGTTGTAATGTATTGTATGCATTCAAACTTTTACAGGACCTTTATTTAACTAAATCATGCCTGAATTTGTCCTTTGCAAAGGTTTTGTAAAGTGTTATAATGCACTTGCACACTTTTCTAGGACTTATTTGCTTAATTAAGCCTAATGGCCCCTTTCTAAATAAAATTGTACATAATTTGTACCTTGTTTAGGTGTTGTAAAGTTTTTTAAAATACTTTCACACTTATCTAGGTGGTCTTAATTCATTTTTGTTAATTAGAGTTATTAACCCCCTTTTTAGGCCTTAATTTTGACACCTCCCAAGGATTTTTCTCGACAATCATAAATTAAATATCAAATTATTTCATTGGGAAAAATTGGGTCTTAGTATGTTGATATAGGACCCATTTTCCCTTAGTGTTGAATGGGTCTTCCCTTAATAGGACCCCCCTTTCTCAATTGATCTAGAATTGGTTTTTGGCCTTCTTTCAGCTCCCCAAAGCTCGATCTTGAAAACTTAGCCAAGACCCGTTCGACTTTGGTGGCGAATGTGTCCTCCCTTAATGAGACCCTAATTTTTCAATGTCATTCTAGTGGAAATTAAATCATATTTCTTTCCAAATCTAGTGTTAGCCTTAGTTCTTTGAATTTTGTGGTTAATCTCCTAATTTATTATAAATAAGGGGTTAATTCACATTATTTCTCCTAACACAAGCTAGCAAGTTTATCAAGAATTCAAGCATTCAAGTGATCAAGCATTCAAGCATTCATAAGGAATTTTCAAGGACTTTCAAGGCACATTTCAAGTGATTATTGTAGCAATTCAAGGTCTTATCATCATGTCAATGGTTTAATGCATTCATGCGTGTTGAGCTAAGAAGTTGGTGTTGCACTGAGGATCCATTTACAAGAATCATCCTACGTCCAAGATATACATTCTTCATGGCCACTCCATGATTATTTGTAGATTTAATTGACAAGAAATAATCCATGGTGATACCATTTACATTATTGCACTTTCATGCTTCATTTCCTTCATTTCACTATTTGGCTTAATTACCTACAAGGAGTTGACTAAGGCAAACCCCCATTCACTAACAAACAAGAAGTTTTTCTTGCCCTTGATTGTTTCATTACATATTTACAGGTTGAAGATCAAGTTGGGAAATATTTGGAGCAAAGTTTTCAAAGTTGAAAACTTGCAAAGTTGTCATTAAAAGTGTAAGATCACAAAATTTTTGGGAATAGGATGCCATTTAATTGCAATCTTAAACATATTTCATGTATCTCCTAAGTCCTTGGAAAGTGTTCCCCAGCACTACGATTAGAAAGAGATTAAATTCGAATGAAATGAACATGTAAATTGACATTTGTGATTATTCCTAAATGATAGAAACATGTGGGGACGTCCAAGAAGAGCTCCTACAACATAGGAGCACATGGGGCACCCACATGGAAGGCGGAACCCACCTTGCTTCAGTTAACTATTTGGAGGATTGATAACACTTCAGTAATGCATGTTTTGATCTTAAAAATTAGGGATTGACATTTACATGAGTGGAGTGGCACTATCAATTTAGTATCAGTTCAATATCAGTTCAGTTTAGTTCAGTTTTGTTTTGTTTTATTTTGTTTTGTTCTGTTTTGTTATGTTTTATTCTATTCAGTTATGGTTTAGTTATCTTCAGTTACATGTAGCTATTTTGAATTGAATGCTATTTGACTTGAGTTGACTTTAGTTGCATGACTAATGACTCAGTTGTATGATAGATAATAAGTGTATACTTTCAGTTAAGTGGGGATGATCAATCATGAATAATGTTTGCATGAATTGGTGGAGAGATATGTTTCAGTTAACTAAGACTCACTTGGGTCCACCTTGGGCACCCAAGTTTTCATCTTTCAATTAACACCTTTTACATGAGAAGATATTTACAAGGCTCATTCAAGTGGGCCCATTCTTGGATTCCAACTTTGAGGTGAAGTTTGCAAGACATTTTCTTGACCAAAGTTTAGTTAAGTGTTTAGTTTGGAGCACCTAAATTGAGGAATACTTTGGTTTGACTTCAAATTACATTGTGAAACTATACTTGCCCAATATAGCCATATTTTTTTGTGAGGAGCTTTATGCTCTTGTAGTGAACAACTCTTATGAGTTTATATGCTCATATTATTGTCTATTAATTGCAGCAAGTGTATGAGAGTTCCATGAGAGTTTATTGTAGGTTGTGAAGAAGGATTGTTGAAGGAAAGGAAGCATGCCAATCAAGGATTGATACAGTATTATTTTAATCTTGTTCTAAGGTTAAATAATACAAGCACTATTGATTATGGTGGAGTTTTTTCCTAAAAGGGTTTCTCCACATATAATTTGTGTCACTTTTATCTCTTTGTCTCATTCTTCTACAATATTTTGTCTCTCTCTCTACAATTGGTAAAATTGATCTAAACAAATTAATCATACACGAAGAATTGTGACAAAGAACACTTAATTAGATCTATAGTAGCATAGTTTTACAAGTTTTAAGCTACAATATTACCTTCATTTTATACATTTGGTATCAGAGCTAATGGTTGGTTAGGGTTTGGAACACCTTTCTCTTAAAAGTTTGAAGGTTTTTTGGTTGTAGTGGGAGCTTTTACTATTGTGTTATTGCAGATTTGTAAAATAATTTTGTTATAATGAGTTCTACTTCTCATCTAGATATTGAAATATTCAATGGATCTAGTTGTGAGATGTGGAATCTAAAAATAGAGGATCTTCTTGAAGAGAGAGATCAGTGGTTAGCTATTTGTAATGAGACAAAGCCATCTACAACAATGTCAAATGAGGATTGGGATAAGCTTGATAAGAAGGAAAGAGGGACCATAAGGTTATGTCTTGTTGATGTTCTCTTGAATGTTTCAGATGAAGCTACCACATATAAATTATGGAAGAGGATAGGTGATATCTATGAAACCAAAATTCTTACTAATAAGTTGTATCTGAAAAGACAATTATATTTTTTAAAGATGAAAGATGGTGATTTTGTTGCACATCATTTAAATTCTTTCAATTTGATTATAAGTAAGTTAGCATTTGTATATGTAAAGCTAGAAGATGAAGATAAATGCATTTGGTTACTTTGTTCTTTACCAGAGTCTTGGGAAAATTTAAATGTTTCTATCAGTGGTAATGGTGTAGATCCTAAGATGGACAATATAATTCCTACTCTCCTATCAGAGGAGATGAGGTGGAAGTCTGAAAGGGGATCCCAAGATGTCTTGTTTGTAAGAGGTACGCCTGAGGAAAAGGAACCTAAAGGATACAAGAAAGGAAGGGGTAAGTCCAAAGGAAGGTATAAAACCCCTGGTAAGAGTAAGGTAAAGTGTTGGAACTGTGGGAAATATGGACATGTAAAGAAGGATTGTAAGAACAAGAAAAAGAGTTTTGATGCTTCTACAGAGAAATCCTCGGATGATGATAATGATGCATTAATCATTTCATGTAAAACTATTAGTTATGACTCTTTCCTTATTGATTCAGGTTGCTCCTATCATATGACTCCTAACAAGGAGTGGTTCACTAATTATACTACATATGATGGAGGGAATTTCTTCTTTGGAGATAGTAGCACAACAAAGATTATGGGAAAAGGAGAGGTAAAGTTGTGTTTCAGTGATGGTAGGGTTAAGACCCTTAATGATGTTTGGCATATTCCAAGACTTGCTAGAAATCTATTTTTTGTATCTAATTTCAATGATTCTAGAATGCATGTGACATTTGACAAAGGTGGCTGCAAATTGGTGAAAGGGAATATGTTGGTTGCTAAAGGATCTCATATTGGAACTTTATTTAAGCTTGATACCTCCAATTTGAATAAATCAACCAATGTAACTAACCTGAAAATACATGTATGTTGTGGCACCATAGATTGGGCCACATTGGTGAAAAAGGTCTTAGAACCATTGTTAATAAGAAATTGGTTGACAGTATTCCTAATTATAATATTGGAAAAAATAATTTTTGTGAGCATTATGTTTTTGGAAATCAATCTAGATATTCATTTCCTAATGGAACAAATAAAGCTAAAGGATTATTAGAGATTATTCATTTAGATGTTATAGGTCCTATGGATATTGACTCTATTGGAAAATATAGATATTATGTAACATTTATTGATGATGTCTCAAGATACACTTGGATCCATTTTAATCATAAAAAATCTGATGTATTCAATAAGTTTAAAGAATTTAAGGCTTTGATTGAGAAACAATCAGATAATAAGATAAAAGTGTTGAGATTAGATAATGGTGGTGAATATTGTTCTAAGGAATTTGATTATTATTGTAAGCATGCAGGAATTGTGAGACAAAAAACTACTCCATATATAGGTATCAACAAAATGGAGTAGTAGAAAGGATGAACCAAACCTTAATGGAAAGAGGTAGGAGTATGTTAAGTAGTGCTAAGCTAGATCAGTACCTTTGGGCTGAGGCTATAAGTACTTCTTGTTATTTAATCAATAGATCTCCTAGTTCATCTATTGAATATAAAACCCCTTATGAAATGTGGCTAGGTAGGAAACCTAGTGTTGCACATTTAAAGATCTTTGGTTGTGATGCTTTTGTTCATGTTCCTAAAGAAAAGTGGTCTAAGTTGGATCCAAAAGCATGGAAATGCATATTCATAGGTTATGGTGAATATGTAAAAGGTTACAAGCTTTGGAATCCTCTAACAAAATAAATTACTTTATCTAGAGATGTGATTTTTAGGGAATTTAGATCTTATATAGGAGAAGAACAACAAAAGGAGAAGGATACTTTTCAAACAGTACATTTTGAGATAAATACTAAGAATCATGAAGATGCACATGTTGAAGGACAATTGGATGGATTGGATGAGGAGAGTTCACAGAGTTTTGAGATAGATGTTCATGAGGAGCATAATGAAGAACAAGAAAAACCTTCTTTCAGAAGATCCACATGACTAAAAAATCATATTGATAGGTATATCCCACCTAATTTCCATTGTATATTTGGTTCGATGAGTACTAATGATGAACCTAGATCTTACAGGGAAGCTTTCGTCACAAGATATGCATGAGTAAATGGTTTCCTTGGATACTTGTGACACTTGGGATCTTGAGAGGTTTCCCAAGGAATAAAGGCCATTGGTTGTAAATGGATCTTTAAAAAGAAAATAAGAAAAGATGGTAATCTCAAAAGTTACAAGACTAGATTAGGAGCCAAGGGCTACTCCCAAAGAGAGGGAGTTTACTTTAATAAAATATTTTCTCAAGTTGCTAAATTAATTTCTATTAGATTCTTTTTATCTATTATTGTTACTTATTATTTTGAGATAGAGAAAATGGATGTGATAACTATTTTCTTACATGGGGATCTTGATGAGGAGATTTATATGAGGCAACCTAATGGTTTTTTTGTAAAAGGAAAAAAATTATTGGTTTACAGGTTAAAGATATCTTTATATGGATTGAAATAGTCACCTAGAATGTGGTACCAAAAGTTTGATGCTTTTGCATTGAAAATTGGTTATGTTAGGAGTGAGGAAGATCATTTTGTTTACATAAAATTTATTGATGGTCAGCTTTTAAATATTATCTTGTATGTTGATAACGTCTTTTTTATTGGTAACAACAAGGTAATGATCAAAGAATTGAAAGCTCACCTCTCTAGCACATTTGAGATGAAAGATCTAGGGGCTGTCAAATATATCCTTGGTATGGAGATTAGAAGAGATAGAAGTAATAGAAAGCTTTGCTTAAGTCAAAGCAACTATGTTGATACTATTTTGAAATAGTTTAGCATGCATGATAGTAAACCAATTAATATTCTTTTATTAGTTGGCATGAAGTTAAGTTTATACGTGGGTCCTAAATTTGATTTTGATCAAGAGGAAATATCTAAAATTCCATATGCTAGTGCAATTGGTAGTTTGATGTATGAATTGGTCTGTAAAAGACTAGATATAGCCCAAGCAATGGGAGCTCTAAGTAGTTTTATGTCTAACCCTAGTAAAGAACATTGGACTTATGTTAAGAGGGTGTTTTAGATATTTACAAGGTACTTCTAACTACTGTTTGGTTTATCACGATGCTAATGATATTGATATTATGCACAAATCATTGGACATATAGGGTTTTGTTTATTCAGATTGGGCAAGGGACTTGGATAATTGGAGGTTGACAAGTGGCTATGTGTTTACTTTGTTTGGAGCTATGATTAGTTGGATGACTAAAAGGCAGCCCATGATTTCTTTTTCCACCACAAAAGAAAAGTACATGATTGCTACACATGCCTCTAAAGAGTCAATTTAGTTACAAACACTTGAGAAAGGTATTGGTTTTAATTGCAAGAAAATTGGACTTGAATGTGATAGGAAGAGTGTTATTTGTTTATTCAAAAATCCTATGTATCATGCTTGTACTAAGCATGTTGATGTTCAATATCACTTTGAGTAATAAATGGTTGAGAGTGGGAAGGTATTGATAGAGAAATTTGACACTTTGATCAATGTTGTAGATTATCTTACAAAACTAGTTCCTACAAATAAGTTCTCTTTGTGCAGGAAGGCCACTAGCCTTGAGTCTTGTACTTGATTTATAATAATGATTCCTTGTTTAGAATAATTACAAAGTAAAATTTCAAGTGGGATAATGTTGGGAATAGGATGCCATTTAATTACAATCCTAAACATATTTCATGTATCTCCTAAGTCCTTAGAAAGTGTTCCCCAACACTAGGATTAGAAAGAGATTAAATTTGAATTAAATGAACATGTAAATTGAAATTTGTAATTATTCCAAATGATAGGAACATGTGGGGATGTCCAAGAAGAGCTCCTACAAGATAGGAGCACATGGGGCACCCACATGGAAGGTGGAACCCACCTTGCTTCAATTAACTGTTTGGAGGATTGATAACACTTTAGTAATGCATGTTTTGATCCTAAAAATTAGGGATTGATATTTACATGAGTGGAGTGGCACTATCAGTTCAATATTAGTTTGGTTCAGTTCAATTTAGTTTAGTTTAGTTCAATTCATTTCAGTTTAGTTATGGTTTAGTTATCTTTAGTTGCATGCAGTTATTTTGAGTTGAATGCTAGTTGACTTTAGTTGCATGACAAATAATAGGTGGATACTTTTAGTTAATTTGGGATGATCAATCATGCATAATGTTTGCATGAATTGTTGGAGAGATATATTTTAGTTAACTAAGATTGACTTGGGTCCAACTTGGGCTCCCAAGTTGGAACTCTACTTGCCCAATCTAGGCATAGATTTTTGTGAGGAGCTTTATGGTCTTGTATTGAACAAATCTTATGAGTTTATATTCTCATATTATTGTCTATTAACTGTAGCAAGTGTATGATAGTTTCGCGATAGTTTATTGTAGGTTGTGAAGAAGGATTGTTGAAGGCGAGGAAGCATGTCGGTCAAGGATTGATACAATATTATTGTAATCTTGTTCTAAGGTTAAATAATACAAGCACTATTGATTCTAGTTTAGTTTTTTCCCAAAATGGTTTCTCCACGTATATGTTGTATCACTTCTATCTCCTTGTCTCATTCTTCTAAAATATTCCATCTCTTTCTACAATTGGTAAATTTGATCTAAATAGATTAATCATACACAAAAAATTGTGACAAAGGACACTTAATTAGATCTACGGTCTCATAGTTTTACAAGTTTTAAGCTACAATATTACCTTCATTTTCAATATAAAAGAGCTCTATAGAATTAACTACAAGCTTCTATAACTTGATAACTGGGATATCAAATTGCAGACATCAAGGTATAGGATCCTAAAATTAGTTTTTTGAAACCCTAAAAGGACCCATTCACCACTAAAGGCGAATGAGTCCCCCATCTAGCTCAAAAAAAACTTTCTAGATAGGTACACAATTTTTTATGATCTAAAAACATTCCTCATAGTTTCTATGACAGCTAGGTTGTATTTTTGGTTGTTATTAGCATCATATTTTGCATAATTTGAGATTTTTAGGCCCTTGAAAAATAAGTGATCCATCTCTTTTTACCACACATTAGGGTGGATCCTATTTTCAACCTATACATTATTTGGTGAACCTGACATTTTCAGCATTACAATATTATGATTTTTGGAGTCTCTCATTGCATATTAAGTTAAAACCTTGCATTCATTTCATTTAGATTTGCATTCAATTAGGGTTTCTTCTTTTGCATTGAAATCTTGCATATCATTTAGGGTTTATATTTGCATTGTTTTTCACTTCCTAAATCTGAAAGTTACAAAACATAAATAGGTCATTTTGCATATCATTTAAATTTCATTCAATTGTATTTGAATTTTTTTTTTAAATTGCATTTCAACCTAGGTCTTGCATTTCATCTTTCCATTGCATTTTTGTATTGAATTTCTAGAAAAATCTAAAGTTGCATTTCATTGTTTATAAACTAGAACTAAAAGATACACTTGAGAACTTTCAAATCATTAAAAAAAAATTAAAAATACCTAACTAGGACCCATTCACCTTTACTAGTGAATAATTCCCTGATCAAGTTTGATCTACATACCTTTTGGCATATGAAAAGACATCAAAATTGAATTTGACTTCCACAAAAAAATCCCAGAAAGACTTAGGACCCATTCACCCTTACTGGTGAATGAGTTCTTGTTAGCTATAGATTTGTAATTTTAGAACATTAAAATATCAATTTTTAGCTTCTTTTTGGTGCATTTATCTTGTTGTTTCAGTTTTCTGATTTGATGTTTCATCAATTCTTTGCATTGTGAAAAATTCAAAATTGAATCAAAAAATTTCATTTTCTACTCATTACATTGTGTAATCAGTAAATTACCATGATTAGGTTTGATATTCTAAAAATGGAGAACTGTTTAGGCAATGTGTGGAAGTCCTTGATCTCTTTAGTTGATGTTTCATTTGTTTTTTTGGAAATGACCCTAATGACATTGAACTCAAACTCCTAATGCATGTCCTCATCGTGATGTTGACATCATTGTAGAAGATGATGCTAGCATGAATGAATTCATAAAGTATTTCCTTAAAAACCTTGAGTCCAATGCATCCATTTATCCTTCAATGAAACAACCAACACAACTTGAAATTTTTTATCCTTTACATCCTAAAACTGACTCAAAATTTTAACCTAAGTTCCCTACCATAGGTGAACCTAGCACCTCTAAACAAGAAAACATTCAACCATCCTATGTCACCAAAGTAATAAACACATCAATCAACCTTGAAGAGATATATGGAAAAGGATTCATGATCTTATGCAAACAAGGATGTGACACAACAAGTGAACATATAATTCATCAACTCCTAGAATGAATACCAACTAAATAAATCAAATGAATAGGATATCACTTGATCCCCCTCTCAACATAAGTGCTCCTAAAGAATACCTAAGGCTGTGTACTGATGGAACGATAGTCTTAGATCCTCCTCCTGATATAAATGTCCTTCCTAAAGAGAAACTTATACCTCCTAAGGATAAGGATAACAAATACAAGATCATATTCAGACCTCCTATACTAATCCCATCTAGAGAAGTTGGTGAATCTAGCAAGCGCAAGAGGCCCTAGACAAACTAAAGTTCCCATGTCCACCACCTAAAAGTAAGGAAACCTCAAATACTTCTAAACAAAGAACTCATAACCTTACCACCAATGAAAGATAGGCTCATACTATATCCTAAAGATGCAAATGTTTCAAATTGTCAATACCACAGAACTCTTGGACATAGTACTCATGAGTGTCATGTATTCAAATTAGTATTGAGCAACTTTCACTTAGATGGAAATTATTTCCATTGAGTGATTTCATAACATACCCTCCCCACTTATTGCAATGTAATAGTTGTAGAAACTTAAAACAATCTCACTATTATATGTTTTACACTTATTAAAAATCATTCTCTCTAATGCAAGGAGCTCATTTTCATCACCTACCTCGGCTCATTCTTATCTTGCACAAAATGGGGGAAATAATTTGATAGCCTTGTCCTAGTAATGCATTGTCATTGTCCCTTTGGCTAGTTGCCCACCTTCAATTTATACCAACCGAGATTGGGAGGTAGATGGCCTACTTTAGATTGAGGGTATGTAGATCATGATGGGCAAAAAATGGCATATGATGGGTTTTGTAGGGTATGTGGTTGATGACTTTTTTTAACCCAAAATTGATGAAAAGAAAAGGGTTTTTAAAGGAGATTCTCAGCTTCCACCAATATAAATTATGCTTTACTTTGAATTTAATAAATAATTATTATTTATTTTCTATTTGAATTACAACTAAAGTCCCTGATTGATAGGCTGATTGAAAAAAATCTATAGCTCTCAAATGGTATCACATTTTTTGAATCCAAAACATGTCACATTCTATGATTTGTATACTATAAGATTAAAAAAGAAATTAATTTCCATGAAGTTTTGACCAAGCTAAGGTGGTTAGACATACGAGTTTTTATTTTTTAAAATTTGTAATAAAAATTCATAATTAATTATTTACTTGGAAAAAAATTACAAAAAAATATGCATCACATCAAGACATGAGTCCTCTACTTATATCTAAAATATTATAAAAAAATATTATCATTTTATTTTGGTTAGGGTGGTAGAAATACCTACTTCTTATTTTTTGAAATTTAAGTACTAATGCATTGAAATTTCAAATTTTCACCAAATAGATTTTTTTTTTTAAAATAAACCTAGTAGTTTAGAAACTACATTCAATTTTCTACAAATTCTATTCTTACATATTTTTGAAATAATATAGATAACTTATTCAAATTTTTACGCCAAGTTTCCTAACTCGATTTTTCATATTTTTTTGCCACTTAAGGGCTTTTTTTTCCATGATGATCCCGCACATACCCTTGACTCATTTGTGCCTTACTAGTCTTTTTCATTTTTTCTTTTGTGATTGCATGTGTCTAATGTGATCCCCCATAATGTTTCGTTTGATGTTTCTCTCTCTTTTGTGCACTTCTATATGTACCTTCATTCTTCTTTATGTTGTAATCATTTTTCATTTGTCTTGTGTTTTCCTTTTTGGGATGATGCAAGGCATCGACATTTATGTCTCTTCCATGTTGACCCAAAAGCTTTATCTTTCTCATTTTCATTTGTATTGTGTTTTTCTTTTTGGGGATGATGCAAGGCATTGAGACATTTATGTCTCTTCCATGTTGACCCAAAATATTTTTCCTTTATCTCTTTATTTGTCTTTTTGTTTTCCTTTTGGGGACAATGAGGAATTAGAGACATTCATGTTTCTTCAATGTTGACCCAAAATGTTTTCCCTTTGCTTTCCTCTCTTTGTTTCATTCTTCCAGTTTTATGAGTATTTGGGGAATCATGATAGTTCCATACTCTATGGAAACATTGTAACATAGTCATACTAAACCCAAATCCATAGATCCTTATGTGTTTGTGGGGGATATGGATGTTTTTTCTACACTTGCTCAAAAACAAACAAACATTAGTATTGTTAATCAAATTAAGAAAACCAAATAGAGCATCCCTATGAAATACTTAATCATGCTAGATATTCAAACAAGATAAATAGAACCAAAGAAACTAAATGTAAGCATATTAAAGAAAGATCAAACTCTATCCCATAGTGGGAGTGGTACTCCGTTGATGTGCAAAGGATGCCCTTTCCCACCCCCTTGATAAGCTTCCAATGTGATGAAGATGCAAAGATGAGTGATGAAGTGCAAGATGAATGTGCCTATAGTGGAAATGCTTAAGATTGTGGATGCATATTTTGAACAGAATGTTTCTATTTATAGGGTTGAAGGGTTGAAGAATGTGGGACTAAAGGAGAGCCAATGAGAATGTGATACTTGTCACAAGGCTAATGGATAAAGTTGGAGAAAATTTTGGGAAATGTGTGAGTAAAGAGGATGTAAGAGGAATAAATGGATATGGTTGAGAGTGTAAGAGGATGTGGGTGAGGATGTAAGAGAGATTAATGCATATGGTTGAGAATGTAAGAGGAGTTAATGTTTGGGTAAGAAAGTTAAATAAGTAGAGTTATTGGAGGAATATTCCCAAATCATATGCTTTTGTGAGGGAAAATATGGTAATTAGTTAATTTAAAGAATTATTTTCATGTGCAAGTGGGTTGGTTAATCAGGGGTTGGGTTTGACCAAGGTTGAGTCAAAATCTAGAGAATGGGTAATTAGGATTAGGAGTTAAATAATATAGAATTAATTAACTTGAAGGGATTAGGAGATTTAACATTTGATTTAAACAATTTGATTTATTAAATCAGATGAGAGGACTTTAAGGGACTTAATTAAATAAATTGATTTATTTAATTAAACATCATGAAATTAGTGAATTAATCCAATAAATTGCTTTATTTGATTAATATAAAATTTGATGTTAATTGATCACATTTAGATGCATAATATTGATTAGGATTTTTTGCATGTCTACATTTTTCCCCTCTTTGAAGTAGTGTACCAGTTGCATTGGTTCAAAGACTGATGTTGCCAACATCGAAATACAAAAATTTCTTAATTTTTTTGGATGCCCCATTGTTGCTCCAATGGAAAGAGTTATCCACTACCCTCTAGAGATCGAGTAAAAATTATGATTTGAGGTAGAGCTCACGACAAAGAGGTGAAAGGAGAGGGTTAGACTAATAGATCCATATTATGATGATAATACAAATGAGATGGTTTCAAGATGATTAGAATAACAAATCTATATTATCCTAAATGACTTAAATGATGATGCAATGCATGTGAGATGGACGTGGTTTCATATTATGATGATATGTATGATTATGCAGGATTAGTATGTTGATTTTTTGGTGAATGTCATGATAGCATGTTAGCATGAAAGAGGATAGAAGAATGATAGGGATCAACCCTTGATTCCAAAAAGATGCAGAAGTCCAACAAGTCTATGACTTGTCAAGAATTTATTAGATATGATGATGAATGATGATGGTGTATTGCTTATCCAGGGATTGGGGACATAAAGAGCGTAAATTTCCTTATGTTTGATAACACACGTAGATATGTTGCATCAAGGTATAACAACCAGGATGGTGTGGTATCTAGTGTGATGGACTTTGACTCAACAAAGAGATAGGATTATTCTTGTTCACACCTGACATACAGAAACCTCACTAGGATGTACTTCAATAGTTTCAAACATCTTGGACCAAAACAAAAAAAGGCATAACCTATTAATGAAATAGTCAACAAGTTGTCCAAAACTCCCTCCATACACACCTTCCAAAGTAAGTATCGCCAAGTTATATTACAAGAATAGCAAGAAAAAGACAATGATCAATTCCCCATTCCTTTCTCCCTAAATCATTTTGATTAGACATCCTTGATAGGTCATGGGAATAGGTGCAATAAGAAAAATCATAAGAAGAGATCAAGTAATCAAACAAGCTAATGTTCTTCATACCTCTAGCCAAGAATAAACTACAATGATGTCTGATGTTGATGTCCATTGTAGGAAAGATGTATCCTAGGACATGATGTTATCAGATGATTTTGGGATTAATCTAGGATGATAGGATATTGATACCAAGAGTTGACCAACTTGTTTACATAATGACCTAGACTTAAGATTTTGATATTTTAGTTCACACTTTTAAATTTTTTATACTTGTTTCTGATTGTTTTGCCAAAGGTTGAAGGTGACGATCATTTATTGTGAGTGGATGTTTATTGTAGGTGAAAGTGAAATGGGATGGATTATTTTGGGTATTTTGAATGTTTTTGGTATTTTTGAAATGTTTTAAGGTTTTTTTAGGATTTTTTGAGATGTTTTACAAATGTTTTGATTTTCAATTTTTCTAATGTTTTTGTGTTTTCTGATATTTTGACCAAGAACTGTATCCTAGGGGCCTCAGGGGTTGATCAAAGATTATCCTTGCCTATTTTATACACACAAAAGCCTTGTAGCCTTTGGTGTGAAGACTCTTTTTTTGAATTTTTTTGTTTTCAACCCATTTTTGATTTTATTTCTTGGATGTTTTTGGATTTTTGGTTTTATAAATGTTTTTGGATTTTCTAATTTTATGATTTTTTTGGATTTTCTAATTTGTTAAGAGATTTCATGAGTTTGATTCGATGTAGGTATAGGAGCATGCCCCTAGTGTGATGTGATAGATTACCTCGATATAGGTAGGACAAACTTACCTTAGGAATGTGCCAAGTAGTTCTAAGATGGGACATGATATCGACACAAAATCCAGCCATGATGTGGACACATATGATATGAATGCAAATATGGAATGCAATGAATGCAATGAAAGTGATGCAGAACAAGCAAAAGAATTCATGGTGGATGGAAAGTTCCTATTTACAAAAGGTTCTTGATTGCCGATTTTCACCAAGGTACATGCCAAAGCACCACCGAAGTGGTTTTCACTAGAGGAAGATTTCTTTTCTTTACTATTTTCAATCCTTTTTCTGATTTTTTTGGATTTTTTATATTTTTTAATTTTTTTTGTATTTTTAGGTTTATATCTTGCAAGCTTAGGCATAATTTTTTTTGAGATGGTAGCTATTGATGGGCTCCTGAAAAGGCTCACCTTTGGGTGTGGATATCTAATATGCTCATGATTCATAACTTATAGTGACAACAAAGGGTCCCAACCAGTTTGGTTCAAATTTTCCCTTGTTGTCTAGATTTGGTACATTCTTTTGATTTTCTTTCAACAAGTTGTCTAACTTCAAATGACTAACTCTTGATCTTCTTATTATAGCTCCTTTTGAGATGATTTAGATAGACTTGTAGGTGGTTCAAAGCATCCATGCACCACTCATCCATTAGTTCCAGTTCCTTCAACCATGACACCTGATACTCATCAGTAATAAGATTCTACAATGATATTATCAGGGATGGGAGCTCAACCTCAATGGGCAAGATGGCTTCTAATCCGTAGACTAAGGAGAAAGGGGTTGCACTTGTAGGCATGCAGATACTCATTCAGTAGTCCCATAAGGTGGGATTTAGTTGTAGGTTCCAATGAGGACCAACTTCATTAACTATTTTATTTAGGATTTTCAAGATGGTTTTATTCATAGCCTCAGCTTGGCCATTACCCTGGGGGTAATATGGGGTGGACAAGTGATGTCGGATATTGAATTTTTGGCATAGCTCATGGAAATTCTAGTTTTTGAAGAGTGTTCCACTATCTGAAATAAGGGCTTGTGGAACACCGTAACAAAAAATGAGGTAGTTCAAGATGAATTTGGAAATTTGCTTCCCTATGATATAAGTCATGGGGATGGCTTCTACCCACTTTATGAAGTACTCTGTGGTGCTAATAATGAACTTGTGTCCATTAAATGAGGTAGGGATGATTTTTTCAATGAGGTCAATTCTCCACTGTGAAAAGGGATAAGGTGTTATAATTGGCTGGAGATCCTGAGCTAGTACATGAATGAGGTCCCCATGTTGTTGGAATTGCATACACTTTTGGATGTAGTCATGAGCTTCTTTCTCCATTGTAAGCAAGTAGTACCTAGTCCTTAATAGTTTCTTGGCCAAGGTCATAACACTAGAATGAAAACCATAAATATGCTCATGTACCTCAGTTAAAGTAGCCAAAGCTTCCTTGAGGTTAAGGCATCGCAAGAGGGGTCCTTCAATACTCCTACGGAAAATGGTGTCTCCTAATATGATGAGATCATATGACTTCTTAATAAAGGTTCTTTTCATATTTGGCATGATGTCAGTGGGGAGGGCTCCTATTTTTAGGAAGGTGAATATGTCATGGTATTGAAAGGATCACTGGGACCAATGATTTCACACAAGAACTTAGATTTTTGTACCTCGAAAGCTCGTATGAGAAGCTGCTCTATAAGGAATTCATGTTTGTGGACTTTTTTGGGATATCTAACAATGATCCAATTATAGCCATAGTGTTAGCTACTCTATTGTTTACCTGTTTACCATTGGTATTTGCTCAAATTTTATGTCAATGAAGAAATCCTTGATATCCTCCACCAGTTTCTTGTACGGGTTAATTTTTCATCCTTCATTTGATATTCATCATTGACCTAGTTGATAATTAGCTGCAAGTCCCCATAAACCTTGAGTGCCATAATTTTCCATTGTACTACAATCTAAAGTCCTATTACAAGAGATTTATACTCGACAATGTTGTTGGTGCATAGGAAAGACAACCTATATGATTTTGGGATACAATCCTCTTGCGGTGTCATGGATAGGACTCTTGCTCCTGATCCATGTGTTTTGTATGATCTGCCAAAATATACCTTCCAATGCTCTATTGCGCTAAGGTTGAAAATGAACTCATCCAAAAATTCTGATACTAGTGGATTCTCTAAATATATAGGTGCCTTTGCCAATTGATCTATAATTACCTTTCCCTTGATGGCTTTTCATTCTACATAGTCAATGTTGTATCTATCAAGATCATGACCCATTTATCCATTCGTCATGTGAGTGTTGCTTTAGAAAGTAGATACTTAAGGGGGTCTATCTTGGTGATGAGCTTTATTTGATGAGACAACATATAGTGCCTAATTTTTTGTGAGGCAAACACTTCTACTAGACAATCTTTCTCAATGAATGTCTAGTTTATCTTGTGTCCCACTAAGGTCCTACTGATATAGTAAATGGCTCTCTTTCCCTATTTTTGCATCATGCTGAGCTAAGCACACCAAGGGCTTTCGTCGTATCTAATATGTAGAGGATGAGTGGCTTGTTCAGGATCAGTGGAATGAGGACTGGTAGTGTTAGAAAGTATTCTTTAAATTTATTGAATGCATGATCACATTTCTCATCCCACTTGTATGCTACCCCCTTGTGGAGTAGATGATAATATGGGATTATTTTCCTAAACTATTTCAATGTTCATGGTGCTTCCATGTCAAGGATTTCTTTGAATTTTGTAGGGTCTATCTCCATTCCCCTCATTGATACAATATACCCTAGGAGCTTTCCTGATGTGACACCAAAGAGACATTTCTTAGGGTTGAGTCTTACCTTGTATTCTTCCAGTCTGTTGAAGATTGGGCCCAACATTGATATGTGGTCTTGATGCTTTCTTGATTTGTCTAGTATGTCATCCACATAGTCTTCAACATATTTGTGGATCATGTCATGGAAAATAAGATTAATAGCCCTTTGGTATGTAGCTCCAACATTCTTTAACCCAAATGGCATCATGTTCCAATAGTAAGTTCCCCATGGACAGGTGAAGGTTGTCTTTTTTTTATCATCATTTTCTATCATAATATAATTGCATCCTTAAATACTTCCATCAATGATAACATCTCATGTCCTACTATTAGATCTACAATCATGTCTATGTTAGGAAGAGAGAAATAATCCTTAGGGCATGCTTTGTTCAAGTCCCTGAAGTTAGTGTAGATCTAGATACCCCTAGTGGGCTTAGAAATAGGAACAAGGTTGGACACCCATTTGAGATAGTCAATGGTTCGTATGAATCCAGCATCAAGGATTTTTTGTAGCTCAAGTTTGACCAATAATGTGATCTATGGATGCATCTTTCTCAATTTTGTTCTTACTCGGTTTTCCTCTAGATAGATGGCTAGATGATGGACTACTACCTCTAGATCAAGGCCTGGCATGTTAGTATAGTTCCACACAAAATTTAATTTCCCTTCTCTCATAAATACCCGTGAACTTTCTTGTTCCTCAGTTAAAAGTGACTCAGCATAGAAAGTGATGTGTAGTATCTCTTTAGTTCCCAAATTGACAAGGTTGCATTTTTCTACCAGGACTATTGATTTTTCTTGATGAATGGAACTAAGGGGAATATTGAATCCCTCATCCTTTGGAACCTCAAAGAGGTTTTCACCATTGGATATGTCCTTTATTTTTACTATTTTTTGGTTAGAAAGTGTCACAGTGTGGTTTTCACTTAGAGACCTAGACTTTACTCTTAGATTTTCTATTTTGCAACTAAGAGATTCAATCATTTCCCCATAGTATGCATGTTTTTCTAGCTCAATATCAAACCCTAATTTGTGGTTTCCATATGGTAGAGTATCCCTTAGTCCCATGAATTTTGAGAGAGCCTCATCATTTTTTAACATGTCTAAGATTGATTGTCCTCGTTGGTCATAGTTTATTAGTTGGGGGTAAACAATCTTTAGTTCAGTGGTCTGGTTACTTGACTTGAAAGACATGGTGGTGATCATAAATAGGGAGGAATCCTCAAATAACATGGGTAGTCAAAGAGGGGATCCTCAAAAGGATAACTAATCGATACACATATCGATGGGGAAGCTTTGACTATTTTAACTGTAGCACCATTTCCAAGTATGGTTAGCTTTGTAGGGGTGCATCCCAGGCCAAGATTCTCGGGATGCTTTTAAGGAACGATGGGTTCAAACAAACCATTGTCATTTTTCCTGAGCTTCTCATTTTTGTTATTTCCCCATCCAAACATTAATTGAAGAGCTTTGTTGCTTTCCTCCATGGGGAGATTTGGTACGAGTCTTCCATCTTGCTATAGCAGGCTTGATACAACTTTCTCGTCTACCACCTCTTTGATTAGGTCTCCCCACTTTTTGAAGGTCGTGGATTTTTCTTTGAATTTTTGAGATATTGTGTTAATTGGTTATGGTTTTCCATGAGATCTAGGAGATTGAGGTAACTCTCCTACCACAAATGTGCTCTTTTTCATTTTATAGTCCGCACACCCATTATCTTGGATTACACATTGAGACTTGGGGTGTCTAAATGGTAGGTGTCTTTTTCTTAGAATTGGAGGCTAGAGTGGATGGTTCAATATATAGAGATGTGGGTCCTTCAACATTTTTTAGAACTTAAGGGATATTATAATACTTGGCCTCCAAATTTTTGTAATAGTAGAATGGTTTAGGATTGTAATGGATCATGACTTCTTGATTCTGGTAAGGGAATTTGACACATTGATGGAACATGAATTCATCAACTTGCATCCCATGGATCCATGGGCACCCTAGGAGGATATTGTGTGGGAGTTCAAGGTTGAGGACTTGGAAAGTAGTCTCCATGATTTTTGGACCTACTTGCATAGGGAGTCGAATGGTGCCTTGAGACACCCTTTCTTGATCATCATAAGCCCTGATGGTGATACCTTTTCCCTTTTCAATGGCATATTTTGAGAGTCCCAGATTCTTTATTAGTTGGAGGGAACAAATATTCAAACCTGCACCTCCATCCACCAAGACTCATTTGAATTTGTTCTTGTGGACTAATACTTCAAGATGGAGTGCATGGTTATGAGATGATTGGGTCGGGATATCATTCTTAGAGAATGTGAGGAGATGTGGTGTAGTGATATGTCCAACCATAACTTGAAATTAGTCAGCATCAAGGTTGGTTGGAATGGAAGATGTGGCCAATGCCTTCTCTAGGATGTCCCTATGTGCAGGTGAGATTTTTAGCAACTCCATGATGGAGATTTGGATAGGGTCATTTTTTAGTTTCTCTAAGAAATTTTAACCATTAGGGATTTATTTTTGATTGACGGTGGGTGCCTTGGGTGGTGGTGAAGGTCTTGGGATGGAAACTCTACCACTATGTGTGGTGAATCCACACTTGGCTCTAGGTCCTCTGATATTGAAAATTGTTACCCATTTTTCCAAGGATGTGGTACCATGGTCATAAATATGGTTCACATTGTGGTAACTTTTTCCTATACCATTTTTGTTTCCTTTATTGTTATCTGGCATCGAATTCATGTATATTTTGAGGTCTTGATTCCCTGCTAGTTGTGCAATTTTTATAACATTATCATCAATGAGATCTTGGATCAAGTTCTTGAGTCTCATACAACTGACTATCATGTGTCCCTTTATTTTTTGAAATTCACAAAAGTGCTTCTCATTAAACCAAGGTGGTTTAACTTGAAGCTCTTGGTAATTTTCATAAACAAGGAGTTTGATAAGATTCACTTGTACCAACAATTGCATTATAGATTCAATTAGTTCCCCAAGTGGTGTATATTTTCTTTTAGGGGGATATATGTTCTTTTGGGGTGGTCCCCCTTGAGCATTTATGTTGTTAACATTTTGATTGTTGGGTTGTTTTTATGATGGGGTGTTTTGATGAATGGGTTGTTGCGTGTTGATTTGATGAGTGTTTTGTGGATATGTTTGTGTGTTTTTCCTTGGGGAATTGATAACAACTTTGGCATCAATGACACCATCATTGGTAACATTTTTATTCTTGGCCCACATGCAAGGTTTGTAATTGTAACTTGTCAATGGTCAATTGTCTTGATACAGAAGTGTGGCCCCTTGTGTTATAATGGCTCTTTCGATGTTGAGAGTTTTGGGTATCAGTTGGTTGTATGTTGTAATACGTTGCATTTTCAAGTGGAAGGACAAGCTCCCCTCAATATTGGAGATAATGGTCTCAAATTTTTATTCCTTAGGCATGGACCATTTTCTATTGCTAGCTCTAGATATCCATCATTGCAAGAAGGTTGTGAATGTCTCTCATTTGGCTTGTTTAAGGCTAGATAGTTCTTCTAGACTTACCTCCATGTCTAGATTGAAGTATTAATTTTCAATGAATAAATCCATGATTTCTTAGAACTTTTTGATTCCAAGAGGTAAGCAAGAAAACCATTCCATGGTGGGTCTAGCCAACCTTTGAGGGAAAATTTTCATAAGATAAGAATCATCGTAGGCTACCTCCATGCAATGTATGTGAAACTCCCTAATATGGTCCTCAGGATTTCCCTTCCCTTGGTATTTATCAAATTTTGATATCTCAAAACCTGGTGGAAATGGAACCATTTCAATGCTTCTGTCAAATGGATAGGGGCACAAATTCCCTTGTGTGTTTTATTTTTTATCTTTCTTGATTGTATTTCCTAAATTTGTTGCATGAGAAACTTAACTTGTGCAGAAAAATCATTTTTTGGATCAGGTGGTGGAATGTATGTTTTCTGAGATGGTATGGTTGTTTAGGTGATGGATGGGATGTCTTGTGTGTTAATATTTTGTTGCATGTTTGTGAAATTTTTTTGGAATCCTTGTTGTGCAATAAATGCTTGTTGGTATTCCTTTTGTTGTTGTGCCAAAAACACTTGTTGTTGGGCTTGTTGTTGTTGTTGTTGTTGGGCCAATAATACATATTGTTTGGCTTGATGTTGTGCAGTTTTTTGTAATTTTGCTATCAATGGTTGTTGTTGTGCATGTTGTTGTAAGTCTTGTTCATAGGATTGTTGTTATAACAAGGCTTGCACTTGTGCTTGTTGTTTTTGTTGTTGATCTTATGCAACTTGTTGTGCTTGAGCTTGTTGTGTGGCTTGTTGTGCAGCTTGTGTGGCTTGTGCAGCTTGTTGATATTGTAGTAAAGCTTGTGCTTGTTGTGCTACCTTCTATGTTTGTTGTGTGGCTTGTTGTTCTTGGAATTGTTGAAGTACCTTTTGGTACACTTGTTGGGTTGCTTGCAATGTGATACTATATTGTTTTTTTGCATTTAGGTTTAGAGGTGGAGGTGATGGGTTTTTTGGGATGGTGTGAGATGATGTGACAGGCAGTTGTTGAGTTTTTTTTGTGGTATTTGTTGAGTGATGATGAGGGGTTGATTGGTAGATCGTAGGTTTGGATTGATAGTTGATATGCTTAGTCCTTTTGAGACTAGATTTTGAGATGTATGGGGTGTTGTAGATGATGTGATGATTTTGATTGGTACCATCTAGTGTTGTGATATTGGTGGCATTGTCAGAGGATTTGGTATGATAGATGTGTTGATTTGATTTGTGATTGGTTTGATTGGTTTTGGATCAATGTGTTGGATGAAGGGATTGGCCCTATACTTTGAATGGGTATGGATGATGATGTCAAGATAGGGAATGGTGGGAAGATTTGAGATGGATTCCCTTATGAAAATGAGGATGAAGCATTGAAATTCCCACTAGTCCAAAATAAATCTACTTGTCCTTATAATACATTGGGGAGAGAGCTTTCTGTATCAAGAGGGTATGTAGGTACTACAAAAAAGGTGGAGGGATTATTTGTATCATGTAAAATGAGTGTTACATACAGATGTTTAGGGTCTTGTGGGATGGTGCTAGGCATACCAAAGATCATGTTTGCTTCCAAATTTTGGTTGTTGACAAGTGGATGCCCTTGAAGAGCTTGGAGTAATGATCTTCCCTTAGTGATCATGGGTTGACTTGGGGCATGTGATGATGATGGTTGTATTATGGGTTCGATGATGCTTGGGAATGAAGGTATGAATGATGTTGGTGGCATGTTCCCAAGAGGTTGCTCAACAATAGTGCTCAAATCAAAATTGGAAGGGAGTTTAGCCCCTTCTTTTGCTAATGCCAACATGTATTGTGTGGGATTGAGCCTTATGATTGTGTTGAAAATCTTGTGTGTTTCGGGATTATGGGCTAGTTCAATTATTTCATCTTGGGTCATCTCTTGGAATTTTTTGGTGATATCCTCCACTTTGAAACCTCCCTCTTGAGGATTTTGAAGCATTTGAGGGGGATCAAGTGGAAGTTTGATGAATATCCTAGGGTTTAATTCTAATGTTGTTTGACTTAAATCACTTGAGGTTGATGTTTCCTTGTTTTGCTCCATGATCTTCTTGTGTTGTGACCTTGTTTGGACCCTAAAATTAGGATCAAAATTCGGGAATATGGGGGGTAAACCTCTAAATCCTTTGGTTGATCTAAAATTTAGGTACAAAAAGAAAATCTAGGATGTTAAGGATCAAATGATGGTGATGTGATAAATGAGGGACAAATGATATGGATGTTTGAACTTTTGAGAACTTTGGAGGTATATTAAACTTTAGGATTTTTTGGATTTTGATTTGGATTTGGTTTGATTTGGATAATGAACTTGTAGATCCCAAGATGTTAGATGTTATATCTTGGGGTATTAAACTTGTCCACAGAAGGTGATAATTTAACTAAATGTGTGAGAAAGGATTCATCCCCACACACTTAGCCAAACAAAGTGATTTTGATTTTGTTTAAAGGATTTACCAAAAGTCTAGCATAAATGATTTTTCCAAGGTTCTAGAATTTTTTTGTGAGATGGGATTTTATGGATGATGTGGCAAATGGAAGGGGTTGATTTTGATCCTAGATGAACCTAGAAAGACTTCATTTACAAGACCAAGGTGCTGAAGAATACACTATACCTCTAAAGCTTTCAACTCTTTAAGACTTAATGAATATGTGAGAAATTCAAAACATTGGAAAAGACTAGGATTATGACAGTAATAGAAGGAATAAGTCTTTTTGAATATGTTTACTCTTAGGTGAATAAATGAAAACTCTATCAATAGTTTGTAGGTAAACCAAAGTTGGCAGCTCTACCCCTAAAACCAATTATCATTGAAGAGACCTTCTAGAATTGGGGCATTGATTTCATTGGTGCAGTGAATCCACCCTCAACTGCAAGACACGCCTATGTCCTTATTGCTACCGATTACTTCACCAAATGGGTGGAGGAAATACCCATAAAGCATGCTACTTAAGAGGTACATGTAATTTCTTGAAAGAGTACATTATATCCAGGTTTGGCATGCCAAACAAGATTGTTGTAGACAATGCTTTCATTTTCTCTTCAAGTGAAATCATGGAATTTTGTTTTGAGCACAAAATTACATTCTCGCATTAATCGGACTATTACCCACAAGGTAATGGTCAAGATGAATCTAGCAACAAGAATCTGGTGACCATCATCCATAAGCTTATTGATGAGAATCAATGGTTATGGCACAAAGTGTTGTATGATGCTTTGTGGGCTGACAGGGTTACCCCAAAGTGAGTAATATGCATGTCCCTATTTTAACTCCTTTATGTGTTGAATGCAAAAAATCCCATGACACTAGAACTACCCACCCTCAAGTTGGCCAAGGTCATTGAAGATGAAACTTTCAACAATTCGGTTGATAAGCACATCATATATCTCTCTAAATTGGAATAGAAATGTGTTCAAGCAGTGAACCATATCATGGAACACTAGGAACAAGTTAAGAGGTTTCTTAACAAGAAGCTGAAATCTCGAGATTTCTAGGTTGGAGATCTAGTTCTCTTGTGGGATAAGATAAGAGAGACAAAAGGTATGAATGGAAAGTTTGATTCATTATGGATGGGTCCATTAAAGATACATCAACTCCATGGTGAAAATAGCTTTCTCCTTGCATACAAGGATGGCACACCAGTCACTCTTCCACATAGTGGGCAGCACTTGAAACACTTTGCTCAATGAGGTGACAGATGTATGATGTAAATATTTATATAATGTTTGCATCTTTTTAGTTTTAAGTCTTAAGTTTTTTTTTTGTCATTTGACTCTATGCCCAATGGATGAATGAAGACACTTAGATTCTAGATTTCTTCTCCCTTCGATCATTTCAAAGAATGATTCAAGGAAGCTCCCCAACTAGAGCCATTTGTTATCCTTGAATCCAGCTAACCTTGATTCACGGGATAACCCCTACAAAACTTTTTTTTTTCGTAGTCTTGTGCAATCCAAGCACACAAAATGAGGAAAATTTCAATTTTCCTTTATGTGTGGTCATGAGCCTCAAATTTTCCCCTTGAGCACTCGTCTCTCATTGTTTCTTGAAAAGCTTCAAAATGGGTTTTTTTTATTTTCTTTCCAAAAGAGAATTTTTTTTGCCCATGTAAGGGCACTATTTTTCAGTGCCCCTACATGAGATGATTGAATTTTTTCTTTTTTAAATGTGTAGCGATGCTTTTTCAACACCACTACACATCTTAAATTTTTTAAAGTGCAAGGGTGGTCTTTTTTAGTGCCCCTGCATCTATTCCATGCTTTTAAAAATATGCATGAGTGGACTTTTCCACCCCCCATGCATTTTCTTGCTCTTACACATGTTAAATTAATGAATCTCCAGTTCATTAATGCAATTTCATTAAAAACTCTTAAATAGCTTTTTAGGTCATTTTAATATCCATTTATGCTCACTCAACTTCTTTCCTCCCTATGCATAATTGATACTCGCAAATTAAGAAGCATTTGAGGATTATTTTGTAGATCTTGCGTCCTTCCTTGCAAGGGTTTTTTCCTCTTTCTTCATTTTTTTCCTTGTTCAAGTATGCAAAATATTTTCATTCTTTCTTTCTCATGTTTTCATTGTTTCTCCTCCTCTACATTGCTATGAAGATTGTTCTTCTTTCTGAGTAATGGTTAGGTAGAATATCTTTCTATCCCTTTGTTTTATGGTTACAAATTGAACATTTATTTATGATTAGGGTTTATATTTTTACATATTTTTCTTTTGATATTTGTTTCTGTAGAAACCCTAGTTGGGAAATACAGGTTTTAAAGGCCTTGCTTCTTTGCCAAATTGGCCAAAACTCCTTAAGTAAAGTGTTTTGAGTTTTTTTTTCTACCCACATAGGGTCAGTAATTTTCTTGAACTCTATTTTGAGAGAACTTGTTTATTGGCATGCTCTTGCTTTAATTTTTACCGCTACCACACATGATACTTTAGTTTCTCAAACATGTAATAGTGTAGAGAAAGAGCAATAGAAGATGTCAAACCTACCAAGTGTCGTGTATCGGCACAAATTTTCTTCACCATTACATTTTGTATGCCACTATCCTTTGAGATATAGGATCAAACTTATTTACTGATCCTACAAACATAAGATCTCCAATATGCACAGACATTCTAAATTTCTACCCTTGCATATAACTAGTGATCTTCCCTAAGATGAATAGACAATGAATTTTAGTGCCCATACAAAAATCCACCTAGTCCTTTAAGAAGATGTCGAGGTGTCAAAATTCACTGCTCATGCACAAAATCAAACTTCCCAAGATGTAGAAGTGCTAATTTTCAGCGCTAGTGCATAAAATGAACTTCCCCAAGATGTAAGGGTGCTGAATTTTAGTGTCCCTACGTAAAATCCTGAATTATTCACTAACTCCAAAAGAAACCTCCAAAATTGCATTCAATGCTCTGTTTCACCTGCATTCGCTCAAATTTTCTTGCTCTATTGTTCATATCTTCTCATTCCAAAGTGCTCAGTTGTCTTTCCACATTCCCACACTTCCATAATGCATAATTTCATAATGTCAATGGTCTCTTGGTACACTTAATGAAAACTAAAGAGTCACCAGATCATCAAGCAAGAAATACAAAATTAAATACAAGTATAAAGGTATCTATCTACCTACAATAGTCACATCCAAGATCGATGAGATCAAGGATACAAAAATTAGACATCTTGATATGAATGAATTTGTTAAAATAATAGAGAAGAAATCCTTGGAATAATATTTGGATGTCATTGTTCATAGCAACCTTCATAGTGTACCCTCATTTCCAATAGCAGCTCATTGTCTAGAGTTTGTGTTGCAAGTTTCCTCACACTACATCTAAGATGATAGAAGTCTTAGAGGCTCCTCAGGAAAGATAATAATAAGGTTGGATGTTGTTTTCTTTGACACAGTTTTCATGTCCCAACCATGGAGAAATATACAGATATTACTATTCAAAATTCCAATGGGCTTATGATAAAAATAAAAATGAATTCAAGAAGTTTATTGACATGAAATGGTTGAAGACACAGAGCCCCAACATATCAAGATGGCCTAAAAACCATCCTCGTAGTGATTTCAAAGAGGATGTGTGTGATATGATCACTCTTCTAAGAAGAGTAAAAGGATTTCCAACTTCATCAATATTCCAAGAATGGATGAATGAGTACATCAAGATAATCAAGAAAAACAATAGTCATATTGAATGGGGTACCTAAATCAGTGATGAAATCCATGAACAACTCATCAATGTGCACTCTACTTTTAAGTTCTATGTGACTTCATACTTGTTGTGTGTTGTAGTGGAAATGAGGTGATAAATACATCTAATAATTGAAAGAGACAAAAGGTATGTACCAGTGCATAAGTAATACTCCCATATCACCCTTAAAGGTAGCATCAAACATTTTAGAAGAGTAAATGATGGTTTCTTCACACCTTCTCTATGTATATTTGATCCATCCTTAGAGAAGAAAAGGATCCCTAATGAGGCCTGGAAGGTTGTGAATAAATACAGATGTATCTTCTTGCAATTTCCCATATTCACATACCTAAGGGTACATTAATATACTAAATATCCCTATGTGTTACAAATGTATCCTTCAGACAAGTGGGTGTTGATGAAACGTTGCTGCCAAGTTATCTCAGTGCATAATGAATTTCAATCTATTCATAAGCTAGGTATTAAGTTTCCAATTACCATTGGAAGATATTCAATTCAAATAGTACCCAAGGCCAAAGTTGTAGCATCTTATATGAAAATCATGACTAAGAATTTATAGATATAGAAATGATTTTTTATTATAGAGGAATGAAGACCAAAATTAGAGTCATAGGAATTCCTATAATTTTAAAGACATTTGGGGAGATTACAAGGATGAAGACGATATTTGAAAATGGATTATTGTAGGCTTATTGTAGAATAAATTTTATATCTTGTCCTAGAGGACCTTCCAAAGAACTTTGAAGATCCTGGTGTTGTTCTAAATGTTGAGTATGATGAAAAGGAGATAGAAAGAAAACCCTTGCCTCTTATTTAATGGTCACAAAAGGAGAATACTTCCATCCAGCAAAGGCTTGCTTCCATTTTGAGTAATACAAGTGAATGGTTTCAAAGGAAAGGAAGTTAGTTAAAGCCTTTCAAGATAGATTCTGAGAGTGAAGTATCTAAAGGAGAAGCTAGTAGGTAGCAAGAGCTCAGGATCAAGAATAAGTCAAGTATTGCTCCTTCTTCCTCATGCAAAGGACCTAACATTACATTCACTTGTGGGAAGGGTATAGAACTAGCAACTGAAGAAGAACAACGAAAAAGTGAAGAGAAACATGAATATGAAGAATTGAATGTGGAAGAAGAATTGAATGAATAAGGTGAAGAGGATGAGAAATTAGAGGGAAAACAAGATGAGGAAGATGAATAGGAAGAAGATAGGAAAGATGAAGGAATGGTGACACCTCCACATGAAAATTTCATTCAAGATCCTCCTCATACATCGTCACCTAATATTGCTACAACACCTCATACTCCACCTATTCCTACCTCTTCTCCACCTCCTCTTCCCAGTTTACCTCCACCTTCCACAATTCTACATGCACTCAAATTAACAATAACCCCTATGGTAGATTCAATTCATTCTACTCCTTCCATAGGGTCATTTTTTTTTAGTATTGATGTTACCTTTGGTTATCTGTCATCTATTCCAAGTTTCTCATTTCCATCATTTGACATATCTTTGCAATCTAAATTCAATTGATTCATGAATGAATTGCTACTAGATACATCAAATTTGTAGCTTCTAGGTGCAGTAATGATTGAGACAGTACCTATTGTAACTACCACATTTGTTCCCACTAATACTAGAATGACTCAGGAATTAACAATAGGACCTAAAGGTGATGTTTCTTACCTTCCTCCATGGTAGGCTTTATAGGCATATAAACATAAAAATCAGGTGGTCTCTCTTGATGAGTTGGATCTTGAGGAGTTGGCTCCACAAAATCCAAAGGAGAAAAAGAAGCCAAAATTTCACTCAATGTTGCATATGGAAAAACCAGGGTACAAGTATGTGGACATAGAAACACCACCTCATGGTAGAAGCCATGAAGAAATCAGTATGGAGGACTACACCATCACAAGGGTTTAGCTTGGAAATATCACACATGCAAGTGCTAAGGATGATGCTCAAGCATCTTTGACTACTTTGATTGAAAATTTTGATAAACTAAAAGAAACCAAAGACATGTACAAGGAAAATACTGAGCACTATGCTTCTATGTTGAGGAGAATCATAGAATCTTGAGAGAATGTGCAACCTATTGCAATGAGAAAATAGGAACCCATGGATCAAAATGTTGAAAAATATTACTCTAAAGGAAAAATAATATATGAATTTGTTGATATAGTAATTGAACAAGGTTCACAATCATGACTATTGTAGTGGAGAGGATTTCCCAAATATCCAAGATAAATCTAGAGCTAGAAAAAATAGGGATACACTTTTTGCTAAGAAGAAGGAAATGGAGAAAATATGGAGTCATGGATTTAGATGAAGAGATCTAGAAACTGAGCAAGTTAGTGGAAGTTGGGATTATTCTTGACAAGGAAAATTATGTGGAAATTAAAGAATCTAACAAAAACCGCGTACAAGTCATAAAGACTCTAATCAAGGATTCTCAATAAGTGCAAGAGGATGTTAAAGGACACTGTGTTTTTATGGTGAATAAAATTCAAGAGTTGTGGGGGCGACTTCTTGATGATGATCACACATTTCTTTCGGCAAGTGAGATTATCCTAGTTTTCAAGGAAGCTATTCAAAAACAAGTGGAAGATGAAGCATTCTCATTGGATTCAATGGATACTTTGTGCAATGTATAGTGAGCATTTGAAAATCTCAAAACACATCTAGATAGGTGTAAGAAGGTTTTTTCTAATGCAAAGAAGTTCATCATGAAGTTTCACACTATTATTGATTACATTTCTTGATTAGATGAGACAGTAATGCAGGAAATATTTAAAAAGTATGAATAATTCCAAGCACAAAAGAAGGAGCCATAAATATTTTTACATTTATTTAGATAGTTAGATTTCATGCTTTTATCATGCTTTATATAAATAGGTGTTGGAAATTTTACACGTCTCATGCAATTACATGTAAAAATGGAGATGTCCTCATACAATCATGGACATCACATTTGAATATGTCAAGGTTATTTATGGTTTTTCCTAGAGTAGCTCATAGCTCTCACCTATAAATATATGAGAGATGTATTGTATTATTTACCTTTTGATCCATTACAGTGAAGTGTTTCTCATTTTTAAAGCAATTTTGAGACTTTGAGTTCCTATTTTGGAACTATTTTCGATCAATAAAGAAGGCCAAATTTCATACCAAATTTTTTGTTCGATCAACTTCAATAGATGTCAATGTTCTTATGTCTTTCACATTAGTTTATCTTATAATTTGATTGGATTAGCAGTGTTTTTATAGACTTTGTGCTTTTCCTTTTGCTTTGAATTGTGTAATTTGTGATAATATTGGTGAATGATCTTCAAGAATTTGTCCTTGAAATTGTTCATTATGTTCGTTAATCTATTCATGAAGTAGATTGAAGAATTTGTGCTTCATTTGTACATTGTTGGTTACTTTATTGTAGAATTCATCACTGAGGACTACAAAATGAATTTTTTCTTTCATTGGTTTTTTGGTCACATTTATTTGGTTATATTGGTAATCCTTGACTATGCTTTGAAAAGTTAGAATTATTTGGAATTACTACTTAGGTTTCATTTAAAGTTGTATATCATCAATAATTAAAAACTATGGAACATTATAAATATATTCTTTGAGATAAGAGAGAATCATGAATGTGACACACCCCCATATGATTAGTGTAGTGTACATATTGTAAAGTTTATAGTAGTTTAATTTTAGTTCCAGTAAGCAGTAAGACGGGTGCCTCCCCTTTTTGAGATAAGATATTTTATCTCACAATAACTATGCCTTAAATTCTAGTTTTTTAATCTATAAAAGGATTACAAAATTTTCACCCAACAGTTTTTGGTGACTCCACTACGTATTGAAGCACACAATCGAAGCCTTGTGCTTTTGATTGAAGTGGATGAGTACTCTAGTGTTTTATTATGAGCTTATGTATATTTTTGTTGCTATTTTCTATTTTATCTCAAAGTCTACATACTAGCTAATAGAAGTTATACATGAGGTCTAAGGGTGCAAGGTGTGATGGATCCATTTTATCAATTATTACGTCATAAAATTCTTCCTTCTCCTCTGTGAGCAAGGTCACCATTACAATGTAGTGAAATTTATCCTCCGTGAAGATTAATATAACCACTTCCAAGTGAATCTTTTGTCTTTCTTAGTGTTCTAGTTCAAGTACCTATTATTCAAAACATTATGGCTCAACCTCAACCACCACCTCCTAATCCTTGGGGTAATGTTTTTGGTCCTCTCAACTTGGAGGCTCCTTTACATGAGCTTCCACGTGTTACATGAAGGAAAATCCTAAAATTATATGGTGATGGCACACAAAATCCTGATGAACACATCATTACTTTTGGTCCTTTCAACTCAGTGGCTCCTTTACATGATCTTCCACGTGTTTCATGAAAGAACATTCTCAAATTCTACGATGATGGCAAGCAACATCTTGATGAATGCATCATTTCTTTCTTTATTTTTAATAGTTTTTTTGGAATTCAACATGAAGATGTTTTTGTAAGGTTGTTAATTGAAACTTTACAAGGAGTAGTTACTGAGTGTTTCTACACTCTTGGTCCTAGTGTTGGTATCAATTGGAATTCTCTTTGTGCTAAGTTTGAAAAAAGGATTAAACCTGCTAAAGATACACATGCTTTTTTAGCTCAAGTCACAACAATGAGGAAAGACGCACATGAACCCATGTGTGAGGTCATGGTTAAATTCAACAAGCTAGTAACAAGGATTATCACAAACACTAAACCAACAGCTCATAATCTTAAGTGCTTCGTCATCAATACACAACTTTCAGAAGTAAGCTTCTTGTTGTGTAGGGTTGTTATTCCTAATCTTGAAGCTTCTCAATAACTAGCTACAAGTGTTGAAGATGATTTGATACTTGCTATAAAAATAAGAACAAATACAAATAGAAAAGGGAAAGCATCAATTCTTCATCTTCCAATAACAACTCCAACTTTGTGGATCATATGGTTCAAAGGTTGGAAAATGAGATTATGGATTTAAAGAAGCAAGTTTCTAATCATTCCTAAAAGGTTTTCCCTAGAAATACTTACCCCAATTATTTTGGGAACAAAAATCAAAACCATCTTCCTATGTCACAAGGAAGGCTTGGCTTAGAAGCTCCATCTACCAATGTAGTTGTGCGGTATTACAAGGTATACCAAGATGAGTATGGACAATTGGAATACCCTATGGAGGAATATGTTGATTTATTCCAAGATGAGGGAGTAGATCTAGTTGGAAACTCAAACATTGGTTATTTGCAAGTTGCAAATGAGTCAAATGATGAGGATCTAGTAATTGATGCCTATATTATTTTCATGCAATCACAATAGAATCAACTTGATCAAGCTCAAGTTGATGTTCCAAAAGTGAAGGACTAGCTGCCAATAACTATTGCAAAAAGAGGATCTCCTTTGCCATGGCAACCAAAATATATAGAAAACAAACAAGTGCTCCACGTCCTCCTATAGTTCCTTCAATGCTAAAATCCAATATCCAGTTCCTAATACCAATGTTCATTTTGTCAAACCCATCAATGAAGTTACTTCGTCTTCTTTGAAATTTTCATTCCAAGAATTCAACATTATTGACCATGTAAAGAGGACAAAAATCCAAATGTCTGAAGTTGAATACCTCAAGGATAATCTTGATCAATTTCACAAGCTTGTTAAATTTGTTAGAGACAAAGAAATTATCCCTAGTAGGGATTCCTCTTCAGATTTCCTTGTTGTTCCAAAACCTAAACCTCCTCAAAATAACTTAGTAATTATTCCTCCAACTACTTTTGGAAGGATTGACCCATTTTATATTTCCTTACTTTTCAATGGCTTTAAGTTGACCAATGGTGTTATAGACTCTAGTGCATCTGACAATGTTATGTCCGCCAAGGTAGCTATTGACTTGGGTTTGAATCTCACAAAAAAATTTAGCTATTGTTTTTCTATGGAGAACAAGCAAGTACCTCTAATTAGGTAGATCAAGGATGCATGATTTGCATTTGTTGGATATTCAAAAAAAAGATCAAGATGATAGTCTTGGTAGTAGATGTTCCAGTGTGGACTATGGTATTCTACTTGGACACAATTTCTAAAAATATGATGAGGAGATCTTAACATGGATATGTCAAAGCACGGGATACTTATAAACGGTGTGATTTAAAAGTTGGTTCCTGAAAGGGAATCCAAATTTTTAGTCACTAAGTCCAATGATCTGAGAGCTCAAATTTTATTTGAGTCTTTGGGTGTTGTAGTTAGTATTTGCAAATAGATGAGGATGTTGAATCTTCATGAAGAAATACAAAGCATGAGTTGGAAAGTGGAATCATCTTCTCCAAAAAATGAATCATTTTTGGATATTTTCCCTTCACAAATTATGAAGCTTCATCAGATTATGAAGTTATAGATTTTGAAACTACAAACCTTAGTAGTTGTTCTTCCACTAGTTCAGGAGCCGAAATTTTTTTTCTCTCCAAAAGGGAAACTATTTCCTTTTTATTTCAAATAACAATTTGAAAATACTAATAAAATGGTCGAATATGAAGCTTTGCTATTAGGTATACGAGTTGCAAGCAAGAAAGGAATCAAGAACCTCCATGCCCAAGGTGATGTTGAGTTGGTAGTCTACCAAATAAGGAATTTGTACCAAACTAAGAATGATATACTTAGGAATTACCACAATCTTTTTTGGGATTGCATTGAGGAGTTTGATGCCTTCGATATTTTTGTAGCTCTGAGAGAGTATAATGGCAGGGTTGATTCCTTAGTAGTTTTAGCCACACTCTTGATACCACACAAGGATTTTCATGGACCTACTTATACCATCAAGTTGGTTTTTTTCCCAAGTGTTGTTGATAACTCAAAAAATTGGAAAATTTTCAATGAAAATCATCATATTATTTCCTTTTTGGAAAAGGTAGAAAATTTTGATGTGTTGTACTTTAAAGGTAGTGATTCTCCATCCCAAGAATTTGTCTCTAACATTGAGTCGATCACAAGTGAAGATTTTATTCATCTTAAAGGTAATAAAATTCCCAAGGGGTTGGTGTCCCTTGAAAGACTTTTTGACAAGCATGATCATTATATCAAAAAACAACAATCAAATTCTTATTCATCCAAAGAAGTGGAGTAGATCAACATGGTAATTGAAGCAAATCCTAAGATGGTGAATATTAGAAAATTTTGCACTACTGAGAAAAAAGATCACTTTGTTGAATTGCTATAGAAATACATGGATGTGTTGGAATATTCTTATGAATATTTTAAATATTTCATTCCAAAAGAGGTATAACATGAGATTCCACTTAAATCAAGTGCATTTCCTTACAAGCAAAAACAAATGCTATACAATTCAAATATTCTTGGAACTATCCTTTCAAAAATACAAAAAATTTTGAATGCGCATATCATATTTCCTATTCACCATTAAATTTGGATAGCCAATATCATTCCTTTTCACATGAAGAATAGTGAAATTCACATATGTTTGGATTTCAGATATTTGAATTAGCTATCACTAAAGGACAACTATCCTCTTCCAATTATGGACCAAGTTCTACAAATGGTGACTAGTTCTAAGATGCTTTCTATGTTAGATGGTGTCTCTAGTTATAATCAGATCAAGGTTAGTCCAAATGATCAACACAATAGTACCTCTACAATTCCATGGGGTACCTTTGTGTATCGTAGAATGCCTTTCGGTCTTGTCAATGCTAGTGCCACATTCTAGCATGCAATGGATTTGGTGTTCTATGACATAATGGGTAAGTTCATTTTAATTTACCTTGATGACCTTACAATATTCTCTAAGAAGCATCAAGAACATTTCTTCCATTTGAGGAAAGTCCTAGAAAGCTATAGACAACACGAAATATCATTAAATCCCAAAAAGTTAATTTTTGGGCTTAGAAAACGAAAGCTTCTTGATCACATTATGTCCAAAGAAGGTATAAAAATTGATCCCAAAAGGTTCAAAAGTACTCAACCTCTTACCTTGACATCAAGTAAGAAATTTGTTCATTCTTTCTTCGAGAAGGTGCACTTTCTATAGAGATTTGTACCTAATTTCATAGAGAAGACTCGTCATATTGTTAATATGATGAAAGAAATTTCCACATTTCATTGGACTATAGAAGGGAAAGTTGCATTTGATGATATCAAAGAAGATATTTCTCATGTACCACTATTATTTTGTCCAAACTACACAAAGGAATTTATTGTGTTGTATAGTTATACTTTTGACCATACACTTTTGGCAATCTTGGTGCAGGAGAATAGAGAGGGATTTGAATCCTTAATTTCATTCATGAGTTATCCCTTGAAAGATCATGAAATAAAATATTCCCAAATGAAAAAACATGCTTTCATTGTGGTTAAGGTAGTGAAACATTTTAGGTTCTGTTAGAACTATGAAATTTTGAATATTTTACAGTCGATTGCATTCATGAATTTCCAAAATAAGTCCTCATCATAAGCATAGAATTCTTCCCTCATAGAATCTTGCTCATATTTTTTCATATGATCCATTAGAATCCATCTAGTCCTTTATATTTCATTATATTACCCATATCGGTAAGATAGATTGAGGGTCTTCCTGATTCATTTGGCATTGTTACTAATGTATGTCTTTGTATCCTATCAACAAGTTATATTTTATTGTCTCGGCGACAAGAGAATCATATCGGCAAGAGAATTATTATCGAGATGACTCATAACGAACTCACATATGTCTCACTAACTAGCATGTGGAGTAATGTATCGCCCAAACAAAAGACTATCAGAGTAATGTCTTGTCGAAAGCATCGAGTCTTGCTGATAAAATACAAAAGGATTCCATCAAAAAGTTATCAGGAGGAAGTCACATACTCTCGCTGACTCCAATCGTCACACTGATAAAGATAGGCTTCAGCAAGAGTAAGGGTCATCAGTATGACTTTCACCAAAGTATGAGAGTTACACCGATGGAGTACTTCAGGGAGAGTCTCACCGAATTGAATAATCTAGAGAAACAGGTTTGACAAGACATTTTGGCATTGGTAAGAGTCTTTTCGAAGATTAAATGTCTTGCTGATGGAATTTATTTCATCGATAAGATCAATTTCATCGGTGAGAAACTTGAAGGTCACGCTGAAATATGGTTTTATCGGTGAAAAGGTGGTTATGTCTTAGCGACCAGAAATTTACCATGGAGAGCATATCAGTAAGATACAATGAGATTATGAAACATCTCAGCAACTCAAGATTGTCACAGTGACATGTGAAACTAAATTGATACCTATTGGTGAGACTTGAAGCTTTCGGGGAGACTACAGGATGTTACGGCAAAAGATCTAATGAATGTTGCAAAATAGATTTCGCCCCAGATTTAAAATTTTCTCATCGACAAGACACTTGATGTGACAGTGCTAGTTTCAAATAAGTATTCATTCATGCTTCAGCTAACACATTAATGGCATGATGGATATAGTTCATGGAAACTCTAATCAAATGCATCAGTGTTGAATTGATAGCATAAGAATCAGCAAGGTTAACAGGAGCCAGGGAATTCTTCTAGTCTGAAGAATTCAAACAAGATACTGTAAGTAACTGCATCACATCTTTTCAATATTTAGCTTTTGTAACTCTAAATAAATGGAGTCCCCTAGTTTTGGAAAAAATAAAAGTAGAAAACAGGGTGAAAGTAGTCAATCAAAAGGGAAGAAACAAAAAATTGATACAGAACATGAGGGCACTGAACAGATATTAACCAGGACCTCATTGATCAGTTGCCTGGTTCAGGGCCTAAAGCCAGAAGGTCCACACAACTTAGGGAATAATTTGATAAACTAGATGACAAATGAAAATTCATAGGTGGTGTTTGTTCTACCATAAGGGGGTATGAGTTGTTTAATTTCCATTATCATAGAAGAAACCGTTTTGAGCCAGTCTGCAATCCATGGAAGCTGAATTTGGGAAAACTAGTGTGCCCTAACGTGTTTGTAAATGCCAAACTGGTAAAATTGTTGGCCAATCACTATGACCCAAAGCACAAAGCTATATGTGAACCATCTATAAAACCACAGATATATGTGCCAAAAGAGGCAATTGGACAAGTTTTCAATTTGGAAGGGTTTTGCAATGAGATCATTTATGAGGAATTGGAGAAGGAATTCTCGAGAATGGATACAATCTATAAGAGTTGGAGGTTTCCAATTCATAGAGTTAAACAAGGCAGCAAACTAGATCCTCTGTAAGATAGTGAGGGGTCCCCTTATCATGTGGACTTGTTTGAACCCTATATGAAATACACTTATTTCTCAGTGTGTCAGGTATTGGGAATGGATGCTCTGAAATTCATGTCAATTGTGTCAATGGTTATCACAGTAGATATCTAGTACCATAATTCTAGGCCATTTGACTATGCCTCATTCATTTCTAGGGGTCTTGATTCAAGTTTGATGGCTATAAAAAGTGGATCATCCACTCTTCATATCAAGCATTATTCATTTTTGATGCATCTAGTACTCTATTTTGGATAGGAGTTGGGAGTATGGCCTCTGGAAATGAGAATTTCTCAGCTTAGAAAAGATGGTGAAGCATTACCAGTTCAATTGTGGACTATTGTTTGGGATAGTAGGTTTGCTAATGCTAATTTCATTCATTTTGAAGAATATTTTGTGAAAACATTGTATAAATTATACAATTATCCATGCAACTATTCATTATCTAATGAGATAAAGAGATTTCTTTGGAGAAAAGATTTCAATGGGCCAATTGATCATAATTGGGGAGATTGGTATTGTCTAGATGGAGCTACAATGATTAGAGTTTATGGGTTTGAAGATGACCCTTTTATTCTGCCAAAAATAGTCCCAAACAGGATTGCATATCTAGAGATTGTCAGGCAGATGGATTACTGCAGTGTAATGAATTTCAGTTCTTTTGGGAAGTAGGCTTTTATGCCTAGTACCCTATGTTTTCATGATTTTACTGTGTTGGATAAAAAAGGATACGATTTGATCCTTGACAAATTGCTTCAATATAATATGAAGAGAGGACCACTTAGGAAAAACTTTGACCCAGAGGGGTATATCAATTCCGTCAAAATGAAGATAAAATTTGGAGGGTATCAACATGTGCCCTATCCATTCGATGATATGATTTGGAATCTTGAGGAAGAAGAAGTTGAAATGGTGGTCGAAAGATATAACCAAAGGCTATAGGATGCATAGCAATTGTCTTCAAGGGAAGAGATACCAAAGGATAATGTGCCACAAATCCAACCAGGAAAAGTATCCAGGTTGAGAACTGAGTAGTATTTTTTCCCAATCAGAGAATTGAGTGTTGAAGAAAGTGGAGATGCAAATGTAAGGAATATTGAGTAAGAATAATTTGTTTCAAATGATGAATTCATAAATTCCCCAGAGTTCAAGGCATTTTTGTATAAACAAAAGGGGAAAGAGATAAGGAATAAAGTTGATGATGTTACTATCGAGAATGAAGAGCAATTACTGAATCAATTGAGAAAATCTGTGGATGAGGAGATGACATGTATGACCCCTGAAAAGGGGAGGAAAATGTTACAAAATGTTGGTGTCATGATCTTTCTTGGGCTAGATCTCAATTCTGCCCTTGTTTTTGATAGTTTATTAAGAGAGAGCAATGCTACACATAAGCTAGACAAAGATAAAGTAACAAAGGTATATGCAGGGTCCAAGTACAACACAAATGAAGGATCATTGATGATTTGGGCCTTATACCCACCCCACAGGAAGTCAGTAGTCATTGACACTGAAAAGGCCTTTGGACATGTCTTGAACTTGAAGGTTGGGGAATCTAATCCTGTTGCCACTGCAGAAATTGGAATTAATATTGCAAAACTGAACAAAGCACAAATCCAGATGTTGATAAAAGAAAGAGAAATGTACAAAGAAAATAATGAAAGGATGCTGAGAGAAAATGATAGATTAAAATACTTGGTTGGTGTTTCAATGAAGTCAACCAAGATGCTTATTCAAAGTGAAATCTCTCAGTCGAAAGATCATTGGGTAGGATCAAGTGCTTATTCCCACGGAAAGCATGATGCAATTGCAGCAATTATCAAGAAAAGGCAGGATAATTTAACATCTTGGTTAAATAAACTTTGGGGAAAGTATTTGCATACCCTTGCCACATTAAAGGAGCATACAAGGATGGATGGACGAATTATGGAGAAGTTTCATGAAATATCCCAAAGAGATGTTTCTAACAGTGTAGCACTTGAAGCTGCAAATCATATTATAAATCATCATCCAAACTTCTATGATGAACTGCAAGGGGATGAACAAGGGTTGATAGACGCTGCCAAGAAAGTTTTGATTGCATTCTCTGATGATAAAGGGGAATTGAAAGAAGCTACCAGATGGAAAAGCAAGAGTGATTCAGTACTAAATGAAGTCATAAGGCTAGCTTCTGCAGAGGATACAATGTTAGAAGAAGTGAGCGGGCAAAATGAGAAGATGATAAAGATGGAAATCATGATCTGGAATGCATTTGGAGATACAAACACATACGAGCATCGGGATTAATTGGATCATCTTGCTAAAACTCACTTGTGGTTGAATAGAGCTTAATTATCCTCTAATCCATTTGTTATGTAAACATATGACATTTCCAAAAGGACGCGTCCTTTCGTGTGTTCAATGTATAAATATCTATTTAAATTATGAAATAGGCATATAAGTCAGTAGAATAGAAAGTAGGATAGAAGATATACAACAGAGTATATTGTTTCACAAATATGAGACTATGTTGCATGTTTAAAATCATGGAGATATCAATGAAAATCTTTTAATATGGTGCAATTATTTCTAGTATCAGTTGTTTATTGTGTTCATTGAAAGCATTATTGAAGTTGTCTCCAATGTGGTGCTTTCTGGTTATTTAAATTGGTTTAACAAGTTTATATCTAGTTTCTCAGTGCACATTTGTTGTATCTGTATGATCAATTGATTGGTTCTTTCCAGTAAATATTAAATCCTCTAAGTTGATCATAGTAATTAGAGAATGTCAGTTGGATCATTAAGAAGAACTCGGTAATCATAACCTTGCATGTTTATACAAGTTATAAACTAAATCATATGTTGAACAACTTGAATGCTTGCCAAAAAGAAGTACTTTTTTTAGATTTCTCTTGACTCTAAACACCCAAAAGGTACTAGTCTCTACTATTTCATTGTTTAATTTCATTCATTTTTACATATGAACACATTAGATTTAGCCTTGATATTGCTTAGACAATTTGTACTAGAATAAAACTCATTTATCCACTCCCATTTTCCAATGTGGGTAAATTGCTTTAGGAAATGAACAAAGGTCAAGTCTTCTTTATTCAAATAGGTATACCCACCTAGGTCTACTAGCACCTAAAGAGAAGAAGGTTCAAATCATTTGGCCTTGTCTGTTACCCTGAAATGTTGTGAGAGCTTGGCAACCTCTTATGGTTCAAACCTACATTTTTGAGAGCTAACAAATTGGTGACTCTATTGGGGAATTATTGCAAGATATCCAGTTCAAGATAATCATATAGATTCATTGAAGAAAGATTCATAATTTGAGAAGTTTCAAACAAAAAAGTGATTCTGCTAGGGAAAATAAAAAATCATTTTCCTACTTTTGGAAAAGTAGGTGGCAACTCTGGTAAAAACTTGATGAAGAATAGATAGATAATTTGTGTATGGAACAAAAGAATATTTTAGAAGGTAGCAGTTGATAAGAGAAATTAAAGAATTGAAAAAGAAACGGCTATAATTGGACAAAGAAACACTACAATTGAAACAACAATTGTTACAATCAAGAGAATTCTGCAATAAGAATGAATACACAAGTGCAAATAGGAATTGGACCCCACAAGTGCTTGATAATACAATTGAAAATATTCACAATGGAAGTAATACATATCATGCATAGCAGAACATTTATTCACCACAACCATCAAAGCAAGTAAATGCTTATCCATTCCCTCCTAGACAAAGGTTGGTAAGCTATCAAGACTATCAATATGATCAACACAATTCCATCCCACATGAAGGTGTCAATCAAAACTTGCAACGAAATGTATATCCAAGTCAACAGCTTGAGGAGGAAGAAGATGAGTACATACATAATCAAATCCAAGATTCAGAATGTAGAGTTTACCCCTTTGATGCATTTCCTAACATAAGGAGACATGAAGGAGAAGATGAAATCTATCTATACAATAGGATGATAAATATATGTATGCAATTACCTCCTAATTGTAAGCCTACAAGACCCCTTTTTGTTGCACAATTCATAAGAGTTTGGAAACCTAAATTAGCTTATTGGCTAGAATCATCAATACAGTATGCCTTTGATCGAGTGACTAAATTTATTGATGCCATGGAGAGGATAAGTTATGATAACACTATCAATGTTGAATCCGATAGTTTTATTTCTGATGAGTATAGAGAAATTGATCAAACAATGCAGCCAATCAAAGGTGAGACATGTGCAGGTCAGAATGATTCATATGATAGCCTGCATGATGAAGATGGAGATACAAGAGATCTCTCTTGCATAATAGATTGTGACAAGGAAAGCAGTACATGTTATGAGGGATCCAATGAATATTCAGATTGTGAAGATGAACCTATGGATTTTGACTTACAACGGGGTGATTCTTGTAGTTCTTGTGGTGATCAAGAAGAATAAGCAATGGAAAATGTGGGCCCATTTGATAGTGAACAAATAATACCTCCAGTTGTAGCTAAGAACTATAGGGACACAGTTGATAATAAAGAGAATGATTTCTCTGTGTTTTCAAATCCACTCCATGATGAGGATGTATCATGCCATAATGAGGAAGAGTTTGAGGAAAATCATGTGAATCCTAATCTACAACAAGGAGATATTTTCAATTCTTATGGAGATTGAGAAGAGGGAGAAACAATGGAAGATATGGAAGAAGAAATGTGTTCACTCAGCAGTGAGAAAATTTTAGATATGATAACTCTTAAATACTAGAGATGTGCACATGAAGGTGATTCTGAAGTCCTATGTCTAGCTTACATTTGTTTTGCAGTGAAATTTCTTTGTGCAATGATTCATATGACTCCCAGTGCATTTCTCAAAATGATGGAGACACCTTTGAAGTTTATCAAAAATATATATCCATTCAAGAAGAGGTATGTGATTTAGAAATTTCTAACTCATGTGGAGAAGATATTTATTTGCATACCAAGGATGATAGGATTATTGCCTTGATTGGTTCAGATATGCATGATATTGAGGATATGAATCATATTTCAGTATCAAATGGTGATATGGAGGATGTGCAAAATTTTTTAGATTTATTTATCTCAAATAGTGTTGATATGACTGAGCAATTAGATTTGTGTGAGAAGAATTTGAATCTTGAGATGAGTGACACAGATGATCATGATTTTTTCCCTCCTCATGTACATGAAAGTTATATTCCTTGGTTACATTATGATTGCAAATTGCATGTGCAAATTAATCTCAGTAATATGATGAATAAAGAATTTTTTTAGTTTTCAAATCAGTAGGGATATCATTTCATGATGTAGGACCTAGATCAGAATGGGGCAAAGAGTTACAAGTATCTTTATGACAGCAAGAGTGTCAATGAGGATGACATGAATACTTTCAAGAGAAGATAACTAAGTTCAAATCAGAATAAAATTTATGGCATAGGAAAGTATGGGCCTTTCTTTTGGGTGGCCTTGAGCCATCATTAACTGAAATGAAGACTGATTTTGTTGCCAAAGGAATACAGAGGATTAAGGGATGCCAGTGCATGGACAACTCTTGACAATCCTCTCAAAAATTTCTCTTCCATGCACAGTAGTCTAGGAAATAAAAGGAGTAGGAATTGCTAGTACATGGACAATCATGTAATTCCTTCATTAAATAAATCTTTCCATGTACAGTAGTATAGGTTCATGTTCATCTCCATTTCCATTCATTCCATCTTGCTCACTGGTCCATAATCTTGAAACTTTGGTCTGCTCACCCAAAAATTTGGATCCTTGCAATGATCTCACAATCATTCATCCCCAAACAGAGCCAATGTTAGAACTATAAAATTTTGAAAATTTTATGGCTGTTTGTACCCATAAGTTTGCTAAGAAGTACATACCATGAATATAAGAATCTGCTTTGCATATCATGTTTTCCCATGCTTTAGTTTGTGTTCATCATTTGGTCCCATAGAATTCACCTGGCCCTGAGCATTTGAATGTGTAAACCACATCGGCGTAACATGATGCAACTCTCACCAATCCATAAAGAATTTTATACTAACATATGTCTTTTTGAGGTCTATTAGCAAGACATCAGGATAGTCTTACCGATAAAATTTCATTTGGTAATACATGTCAGGCAGACACAATTCATAGTCTCAGCAAAAGAAAGATCCTATCAGAAAGACAATATGTATCGGGGTGAGTCATATCGAGCCTATTTGTGTCTTACTGATGAAGCACAAAAGTGGCATGTTGTCGAGACAAGAGTCATCGATGTAGTGTCCCGGAGTATTCACTTGGTCTTAGCAAAATTTTTGGAGGAAGTTTTACGTCGTTTTCATTGAGATGAAGTCAAGGAGTCTTACCAACCCCTTATGTCAAAACAAGTGTTGTATTGGTAAAGACTTGGTGACACATTTGGAGGGATTGTTCATCGGTGAGATAGACTTTATTAGGGAGAGTTGTGAAGGTCATACCGAGTTTTCTTCCATTAGTAGGAAAACCATTATGTCTTGGTGATCAAAATTGATGAAGAAAATAGTTCAAAGGAAATTTCTCGACAAGATATGAGTAATCTGTGGAGCGTCTAGTTGACCCCCTATGTCACAGTGATAGGACTTCATCAGTGAAAGTCATAGCGATACACTTCGGACTGAAAGGATAAATGTCAGGAAGATTCATAACATCAGTATAACTAAAAGACAACTTGGCAATGGAAGTGAAGATACAGATAGGCTATCGGTGAGACTCAGAACATTGATGACACTATGGGACACCAAAGAGATATATAATGTGTGGTAGTCAGAGACTCAAGGTGTCGGCGGAACTACATAATTTCTTAGCAAGTGTCTAATGAACGTTTGAAAAATCCTGAATATAATAGATCACTGAGATTTGAATACGAAAGGATGCATCCATTCAAATTATTGATGTATAAATACTCATTTTTTGACAACAAATATAGAAGCAGAGATTGAGTAAAAAATACAGTAGGATACAAAATGTTTACAATTTTGAGACTATGTTGCATGTATGAAATAATGGAGATTTCAATTGAATTCATTTGATTTGGTGGTATTTTTCTGGTTTTAGTTGTTTTTTTTTGTTAATTAAAAGTATTGTTGAAGTTGTCTCCAAGGTTGATGTTTTCTAATTGTTTAAATTGATATATCAAGGATATTTTCAGTTTATCAGTGCACACTTGTTGTATATGTATGATTGGATTAATTGGTTCTTTCAAGGAAATATTAAGTCCTTTTAGTCAATCATATTAATTAGGGAATCTCATTTGGATCATTAAGAAGAACTAGGTAATCACATTCTTGCATGTTTATACCAGTTATAAACTTAAACCTATATGCCAAACAATTTGAGTTTCTGCCAGAAAGAAGTTACTCATTTCAGATTTTCATTTGACTCCATACACCCAATAAGGCACTAGTATCTACTATTTCATTGTTTAATTTCATTCATTTTTACATATGAACACATTAGATTTAGCCTTGATATTGCTTATACAATTTTCACTAGAATAAAACTCATTCATTCACTCCCATTTTCCAGTGTGGGTAAATTGCTTTAGGAAATGAACAAAGGTCAAGTCTGCTTTATTCAAATAGGTATACCTGCCTAGGTCTAGTAGCACCTAAAGAGAAGGTTCAAATCATTTGGCCTTGTCTGTTACCCTAAAACGTTGTGAGAGCTTGGCAACCTCTTGTGGTTCAAACCTGCGTTTTTGAGAGCTAACAAGGTGAAGTCTCAAGATTTCTAGGTTGTAGATCTATTTCTCTTATGGGATAAGAGAAGAGAGCCAAAAGGTACACATGGAAAGTTTGATTCATTATGGATGGGTCCCTTCAAGATACATCAGCTCCATGGTGAAAATAGCTTTCTCCTTGCATACGAGGATGGAACACCATTCACACTTCCACATAGCGGGAAACAACTAAAAAAAATTCTCAATGAGGTGACAGATGTACGATGTAAATATTTATATAATCTTTAAGTGTTTTTATTTTTAATTCTTTTAAGTCTTTGTTTTTTTCACTTGACTCTATGACCAATGGATGGATGAAGACACTTAGAGTCTGGAGTTCTTCTACCTTTGATCATTTCAAAGAATGACCAAAGGAAGCTCCCTAGCTAGAGCTAGCTATTATCCTTGAATCTAGTTGATTTTGATTCATAAGATAACCTCCTACAAAACTTGTCTATTTCATAGTCTCGTGCACTCTGAGCATGCAAAACAAGATGAATTTCAATTTTCCTTTATGCGTGGTCTGGAGCCTCTAATTATCACCTCAAGCTCTCATCTCTCATCGTTTCTCTAAATGCTTCAAACTGAGTATTTTGTTAAAGTTCACTTTCCTAGAGTTAGAAATAAATTTACCCATATAAGGGAACTTTTTTTTAGCACCCCTACATGAGATGACGGAAAAAAAAATTTAAATGTGTAGCAGCACTTTTTTTAGAGCCACTACACATCTTAACTTTTTGAAAGTGCACTCGAGTAGTGCTTTTTAGTGCCCCTACATTTGTTCCATGTTTTTGAAAATATGCATGAGCATAATTTTCCACCACCCATGCATTTTTCCACCCTTCGATGCGTGAAATTAATGAATCTTTAGTTCATTAATGCAATTTCATTAAAAACTCTTAAATAGATTTTTTGGTCATTTTAATCTTTATTTATGCTTGCTTGACTTCTTTCCTCCCTCTGCATGGTTGATACTCGCAAATTAAGAATCCTTTGAGGATCATTTTGTGGATCTTACATCCTTCTTTGCTAGGGATTTTTCCTCTTTCTTTATTTTTTTCCTTGTTCAAGTATGTACAATGTGTTCCATCTTTCTTTCTCACATTTTCATTGTTTCTCTTCCTCTGCATTGCTATGATGATTGTTCTTCTTTCTAAATAACAGTTAGCTAGAAATTATTTTTATCTCTTAGGTTTATGGTTATGGATTGAATATTCATCTATTATCAAGGTTTATTTTTTTACACATTTTTCTTTTGACATTTGTGTCTATAGAAAACCTAGTTGGAAAATACGGGTTTTAAAGTCCTTGTTTCTTTGCCAAATCGACCATAACTCCTTAAGTAAAGTGTTTTGAGTTTTTTTTCTACCCACACAAGGTCGATAATTTTATCTGACTCTTTTTTGAGAGAACTTATTTATTGTCATGCTCTTCCATTATTTTTTAATGCTACCACACATGATACTTTAGTTTCTTATACATGTAATAATGTAGAGAAAGAGTGCCAAAATATGTCAAACCTACCAAGTGTCATGTATCAGCACTAACTATCTTTTCCATTACATTTTGTATCCCACTGTCCTTTTAGATGTAGGAGTGGACTTTTTTACTACTCTTACAAACATTAGATCTTCCCCAATATGCACAAGCATTCAAAATTTCCACCCTTGCATATAACTTGTGATCTTCCTTAAGATGCATAGGTGGTGAATTTGAGTGCTTAGACACAAATCTGCCTAGTCCTTCAAGAAGATGATGAGGCATCAAAATTCATTGCTAGTGCATAAAGTGAACTTCCCAAAGATGTAAGGGCATTAAATTTAAGTGTCGCTACACAAAATCCTGAATTATTCACTAAATCCAAAGAAACCTCCAAAATTGCATTTAAATATTTGTTTCTCCTACATTCACTCAATTTTTCTTGCTCCATTGCTCATATCTTCTCGTTCCAAAGTGCTCAGTTGGATTTTTGCATTTTCACACTTCCATTATGCATATTCTCCTTATGTTCAAAGAATATTTTGTTTCCATGCACTTATACTCCATCTCCTATCAGGAATTCCTCAAAGGAATTCATTGTAAGATATTAGTGGTCTCTTAGTACACTTAATTGACAACTGAAGAGTCACCATCATCAAGAAAGAAAGATAAAAATGAAATACAAGTATAAAGGTGTATATCCTCTACAATAGTCACATCCAAGATAGATAAATTGTACATCTTGATATGAATGACTTTGCTAAAAGAATAGAGAATCATCCCCTAGAAAAAGATTTGAGGCCATTATTCAAAGTAACCTTCATCAAGTATCCTCATTTCCAGTAGAAACTCATTGTCCAGAGTTTGTGTTGCAAGTTTCCTCACACTATATCTAAGATGATAGAAGTGTTAGAGACTCCTTAGGACAAATAATGATGAGGTTGGATGCTAATCTCTTCGACGTGGTTTTAAAAATCCCAACCATGAAGAAATATACACATGAGTATTCAACATGCCCAAGAGGCTTACGATAAAAATAAAAATGAAGCCAAGTAGTTGATTAACATGAAATGGTTGAAGACTGAGAGGTCCAACATTTCAAGATGGCCTAAAAACCTTCCTCACAGTGATTTCAAAGAGGATTTGTGTGATATGATCACTCTTCTAAGTAGAGTAATAGTATTTCCAACTTCATCAACATTCCAACATTGGATGTATGAGTACATCAAGATAATCAGAAAAAAGAAGTCATATTGACTAGGGTACCCAAATCAATGATGAAATCCATGAGCAACTCATCAACGTGCACTCTACTTTGAAGTTATATATGACTTCATACCTAGTGTACATTGCAACAGAAATGAGGCAATATACAGGTCTAACAACTAAAGGAGATAGAAGGTATGTACCAATGCATAAGTACTACTCCCAGATCACCCTCAGAGGTAGCATCAAACATTTTAGAAGTGTAAATGATGCTTTCTTTGCACCTTTTCTATGTATGTTTGATCCATACTTCGAGAAGAAAAGGATCTCTAATGAAGCGTGAGAGGTTGTGAATAAATATGGATGTATCTTCTTGCAATTTCACAGCTTCACATACCTAAGGGTAGATTACTATACTGGATATCCCTACATGTTACTAAGGTATCCTTCAGACAAGTGGGTGTTGATGGAACTTTGTTGCTAGGTTATCTAATTGCATAATGAACGTTAATCCATTCATAAGCTAGGTATTAAGTTTCCAATTACCATTGGAAGATATTCAATTCAAACAGTGTCCAAGGCCAAATTTGTAGCAGTAGAGATACAAATCATTACTCTAAGAACTTACAAATATAGAAATTGTTTTGATTATAAAGGAATGAAGAGAAAAATAAAAAAAATTCATAGGCATGTTTATCATTTTGAAGTCATTTGGGTAGATTGCATGGATGAAGAGGATATTGGAAAAATGGATTATTATAGGCTTACTGTAGAATAGATTTTAGATCTTAGCTTGATAGACCTTCTAAAGAACTTTGAAAATATTGGTGATGTTCTAAATTTTGAGTATGATGAAAAGGAGATAGAAAGAAAACATTTGCCTCTTATTCAATGGTCACAAAAAAGAAAATACTTACATCTGGAAAAGGTTTACTTCCATTTTGAGTAATACAAGTGAATGGTTGAAAAGGAAAGGAATTTAGTTAAAGCCTTTCAAGATGAATTCTGAGAGTGAAGTATATGAAGGAGAAGTGAGTAGGAAGCAAGAGCTCAAGATCAAGAATAAGGCGAGTATTGCTCTTTCTGCTTCATGCAAATTTCCTAAGATTACATTCACTTGTGGGAAGGGTATAATGCAAGCAACTAAAGAAGAAGAAAGAGAAAGAGAAGAGCAACATGAAAATGAAGAATTGAATGAAGGTGAAGAGGATGAGCAATCAAAGGGAGGACAAGAAGATGAGGAAGATGAAGAGGAAGAAGATACACAAGATGAAGGAATGTGGACATCTCCATAGGAAAATTTTATTCAAGATCCTCTTCATACATCATCGCCTATTGTTGCTACTGTAGATGTCTAAATTTGGACACTTAATTTATCCAAATTCATCCCCTTTCGTCTTATTTTCGTTAATTAAGTAATACTGCTATTATTTAATTAATACTTGTAATTCTACCAAATCCCTAAGGTATTTAATCAATAATACCTTATCTCTTTAATCCTCCTTCCATCAATTGAATTAAATAAATATTTTATTTATTTAATCCCCTTTATGTCACATCCTCCATCATTTTTATCTTATCCTAATCCATCTTCTAATCTCATCATTAGGATGTGCACATGCCTAATCCTTGATTAGGATGTGTCACATCCTCCAACTTTTGCAAGTTGGCCTCTAATCTCTCTTAGCCACCTAACCATCCTCTAATCCCCCACTAACTAGCCTAATCAACCTCTCAAGAAATTTTTAATTCCTTTTATCCTTCCAAGGAATATTAAATTCCTTTTCTTTTCCCCATGTCCTTTATGACATGTTTCCTTAGTCAACCCTATTAAAGGCTTTCTCCTTTTGGGCAAGGCACTCCACTTCCCCATGTGAATTTTTAATTCACCTTTTAATCCCCCAAGCACCCAAAAGGAATTTTAATTCCTTCACTTCTCCCCACATGTCCTTCATAATTTATTCTATCCTTTCCCATCTCCCCATGAGAATATTTGAGGAATTTTAATTCCTCACATGTCCTCTCACTCCACATGGGGACAAGGACCTCCTTTATAGGAGATCTTGTCCAATCCCAAGGTACTTTGTACCCCCTCTCCATGTCATGTACCTCCTTCCACCTCATGTCCACTTCACCTTTTAGGGCTAAATCACATGCCACATGTCAAGATGTGAGGGCTTGTGAGTTCTCAACCCACCTTAGCCCTACATCTTGATATTTGGTGGCTCAATCTTGGCCATCCATTTCTTCTAGGAATTTCAAAAATCCTATAAATACCCCCTCTTTTCTCTCATTTGGGGAGATCATTTTGCTAGCCAAACTCTTGCAATTTTTTTTATCAACTTATACTTAGCCATTTTCACATCTTTCATCCATTTGCACTCATCCTCACAACATCATTTTGCTTGCATCCACTTGCCATCCAAGGAGCATACACATCCAAGATCGAAGGGCCAACCAAAGGATCGACTCAACGCAAGGTATAAAGTTCCATTTCGTTGCTTTGTCTTGCATTGCTTCCAACTTAGGCTAATCTTGAGGGGTAGGTTGTTTTAGTTGTTTATTTGCACTCTTT